>DF240528.1:0-115390 GCA_000507305.1 Breviolum minutum Mf 1.05b.01
GATATAACTCCAGCTACCCATTTATAAGGCCATTTTTCACCTAAGATTGGATGTTGGAAAATCAGGGTGAGACCCAGTCTTCTAGATTGTCGGGGAAAACACCGTAGTGCTGTTACCTGCTGCCAAAAAACTTACCCAAGATGCAATTATTCGTCACATCAAGAACCAAGATGACATGCTTTACTAGGTGATAGGTGCATATTATAATATATCATATAGATCCTAAAACTTCATGCTACACTACCCGATGGTGGAAAAGGTGGTGCATTTCCAAGTCTGCAAAAACATGTAAAAACCGTAAATGGGGTTACATCCCCTAGAAGTGGAATTATGGGCCCCTACTTCGTACCGACAATGGTAGGCAGAAACTAGTTACAGTAGTAAGTTGGGTGATTTCACCCTATTTAGGGGCCGAATTTCAACCAATTTACAGTGGTTAATTACACCATGAGCCCTCAAAACCATGAAAAATAAAGGTTTTGGCCACCTAAAAACCAGGTAAAAATGCGATAAACACCTCTAAACATGTAGGTTTAGGGGGGTCATGGTAGTTATAACTTATAATTGTAGTATTTCATCCCCTATATGGTAAAAGAACCAGTGATATACCCTACATGGTGGGTATATTCCTTGTATACCCTATACACCCAGTTATAAATCCCTAGTCTTCCAAGATCCTCCAAATACCTTGTGAGTAGGTGTTTGGACCCCCTAAAGGTCTTCTCAGGAGGTATTTGTGGTTCCAAACACCTACTCAAAAGGTATTTGGAAGACTAGGGAATAATCCCCTTATAATGGTTTTATGACCCACTGCTTCCTTGCTCGCTTTCCAAAACCCAATCCCACCTTGATACGTATGTCACTACTGATGGGACTTTCTGCCGAGACGATGGTCAGAATTGGCCTCAAACACCGGCAGGGGTCTTAAAACCATCCATGGAACATGGTATATTTACCTTTACATTTACCATTAAAAAACCGAGTAACTGTAGGTAAATATACCATGCATGGATCAAAAACGATGAGCTACTGAGGGTTTTGTTTTCATGAGATCTGATACCAAACGCTTAATCAGTATATTTTCCTACATATGGGTACTTTTCGGGGTAAATGATACTTGGTGGCTCATGGTAGTTAATAACTAGTTAGTAAGTTGGGTTGTAACCCCATTTAGGGTACTTATTTCAACCAACTTGCAGGGGTTCATTATAGTTATAAGCCAACATATAATCACTTACTAACTACCAGGAGCCACCAAGTAGTTTTCTGGGTAGTTTCAGGGTGAGCAATGCTTCACCAAAGTTTCAGGTACCAAACATGAAGGAATCCTGAGCCTTGCTTACGGCTATAATTTTTTGGGGATGGTTTTCCCTTACATAAGCCGTATCCAAACAGCTTATATAGGTGAGGATTCCTCCATTTTGGGTACCTAAATGTTTGGTGACATAAGGGAATTCTTTGAGCAAATCTGATGGAAAGGATTGGCAGATTTTGTATTGATGTGAATCGGTGACTATGTTGGGACCTACTAAGTGGATGATTTTTTCAGAACAATGATGAGGTGTTCATTACACTCTGGTGAAAGCAAATGGATAGCTAGCCACTCCCAAGTTTGATTGCGAAAAGTAAGGGGCCATGACAAACCAAGACTAATGGGAGCGGCTAGCCATCTACTTTCCAGGTGGTAGAGCTGTGATGCAAGTAGATTATTTTGAATGTGAAAAAGATTGAACAATTCCAAATGGATGGATTTTTTATTAAATGAAGAAACCGCCCTAGTCTAGGACTATGGTCATTTTCTGATGAGGATGGGTGTCAAAAGGACATCCCTTTAACACCTCAAAAAACCTCAAAAGGCCTTTACTTGGATGTCCCAAGAACTTAAGATCAATGGTTAGGAAATGGGGTATTTCACCTAGTTATAAATGGTGTTTTTGTTGGGGTGAAAATCACCCCCTGATGCCAACCATTGATCCTATCTTCCTGGGACATCCAAGTAGTCAACACACCTCAGCACTTGAAGGATCACCCCAGTTAGTAAGTGATTAGTAGGCCCCTTTTTAGCCATTTAGGCCATTTGGAAGGGTAACAAGCCTACTTATGGGACTTATTAACCATGGTCATCAACCACTTACTAAATGGGATGATCCTCCAAGTAGTGATCTTGGAAGGCTTGAAACCTAGAGGAGATGATGTCATGATGATGTCGGTGTCATTTCTGTCGGAGTCGGACCCTGTTTTTTTTCATACCAAAAAAAAACCTAGGGATCCTGGCTCACCGAAACTGAGAATGGCAATGGCATCTAAATACTATGCGTTTTGCAGGTGATTGGAAACCCTAATACTCATCTGAGAATATGACTGGATTTCTACGGAAAGTTTATTCCCAACAAAACAACACGATCTTTCTCCGTTAACCGATCATCACATCACCGAGGTGAATGACCGGAAAATGGTCACCGAAAAAATCACCCAATTGACATCCCGGACGGCGTGGTATCTTGTGTGCTGATAGTCTGCACCTACCCACCCAAATCGACAGTTGTGCTCGGCTCACAAAAAAAAAAGCTGAACAACATTGACAACTCTTTTCACTTTCCTAGGAAGTCCAAAGACTATATTTTTTTGAATGGTCTTGACGAAAAAGACCCATTGGTTTAATCAGGGTTTATATGGGTGTTTTCTTAAATGGTGGTAACCCCATTTCACACCCCAAAATTATCATTTTTAGTAGGAAAACCCATGGTTGTTGTGTACCACCATTTAGGAAACATCCATATCTATAATCAACATGTTCACAGGACCATACCTTTTTATGGTCGCCTTGACTTCCAGGGACTTGACATGTTACTATTGTTTGTTTAGAAATCCGGCCAGCGAACGACATAGGGATTTGTAGTTTATCCCATCATCTAAGTGGTTTCTACACCCTTTCAGCTGTTGTTTGGGAGTTCTGCCATCAACAATAAGGTGGCGGCCTTTTTTTGAAACAAACGTGAAGCATTAGTTGTATTTCTTCAAATTCTGGCACCTCGGAACAGTCATCTGTGCTTTTGTCGGAACAAAAGCGTCATCCCCCAAGAAACATCTAAATAATCAGGTCAACATACCTAAAAGTCGGTGTTTTCACGTAGTTTTGTTCCTTTTGTTCAGGCTGCGCATAGAATCACGAGAGGGTTATAGGATCTTGGGGGGGAACCTCCCCAAAGCTAGACTAGTGAAACATGGTTTAGTGGACATCTACACATCCACCAAAACAACAAGCAGAATTGAAGTGGTGGAACATGTTTATAGATATGGGGGTTTCCTAAAATGGTGGTACCCAACAACCATGGGTTTTCCTACTAAAATTGGTCATTTTGGGGTACCATCATTTTAGGACACACCCATATATATGTTGGGTGTGGTCAGGATGCCAGTAACCACTACTATGACATTGCATGTTTAGTAGGGGATTTCTATCCGCTGGTACTGAGAGGGTGCCACACCCAAAATTAAACTTAGTACTTAGACAAATTGGGTCATCTTCCCAAGTGGGTGAAAATAATATTTCAAAATTTACCCCACCACACGGATTAATTGCGGATTATTGTAAATATAGAGTAAATCTCTTTTTTTTTCGGATTCCCATGGCATGGATCTTACAAAACACAGGAAAACGGTTGGATGATGATAAAAAAACTCACAGCGTTCCTTGGATTTGGATGTTCAATGCTGGGAAAACGTATCCGAACATATTGTCCCAAATATTGGTTTGATGGTGATTTACCACAGTACAATCTAAGCCTTCATATAGGGGTTTCCTAAAATGGTGGTACACAACAGCCATGGGTTTTCCTACTAAAAATGATAAGTTTGGGGTGTGAAATGGGGGTACCACCATTTACGGAAACACCCATATGAGAATTGGACTTTAATGATTTACCCACTGTGTAAACCACAGTTTTCTTCGGCATGCCCCAAGAAATCCCCAAAAAAAAACGTCATCATGAAAATCAACCAGTTACCTGGCCTCTGCTGCTGTAAACTTCTGCCCATTTGGAATCTGAGGGTACACCTCTGAGCAAGAAGGATGGCGGTTGCAGTTGCGAAGCAAGATACTTCCCGTGCAATTTATTGGCTAGATTGG
The DNA here is from genome assembly GCA_000507305.1 of Breviolum minutum Mf 1.05b.01. Classification (NCBI taxonomy): domain Eukaryota; class Dinophyceae; order Suessiales; family Symbiodiniaceae; genus Breviolum; species Breviolum minutum. Next base: position 4,130 of record DF240528.1, read on the forward strand.
CCAAAAACCCAAAAAATGACACCATATTTGAAGCCAGAAAACATGTGTTTTTTTCCAAACAATCATTTTTTGGTATCTATGCGAGATTTTGAGGAATATCATGTGATGTTAGTTGTATCATTTTGCGTTGCTCTGCAAAGATGTTGGGATATAACCCCCCTAAGTCTTCAAAAGTTCTACATATAACCCGAGTCTTCAAACCTGTATTAAATACCACAAAGCCTCCGTTGTAGATTTTCGGCAAATCAAGCCGCCAACCCCTGGTTTCACCAATATTTATATCCATAACTATACCACTAGGATGTCCCAGCAGGTTAGTAAAAGGTTAGTAAGTGGGTTTATAACCAATTTATGGGACTTACAACCTACTTACATTGGGGGGCGGAAATCAGTGTTTCCGAAAAATGTAAAAGGGGTCAAATCTGCAACCTTGCCTCCATTCTTTGACTTTAGATATGTTGGAGTTCAAAGACCCGCGACCCGGTCTTTTGTATGTTTTGCCGCAAGGTAAGGAACACAACAAAAACATCATATATTTTCCAAATCATGGTGATATCCCATGATTCCGAAAAGAACCAAACAATCACCAAACAAATTCCAACACTAAAACTATACTACACAAAAAATACGCTAGTCTTCCAAAATCCTCCAAACACCTTCTCACGAGGTGTTTGGACAAAGGCCTTCTCACGAGGCGTTTGGACAAAGGCCTTCTCGGGAGGCGTTTGGGGGTCCAAACGGTATTTGGAAGACTAGGGAAACATGGATAATTCTTCAACAAATTCACTCTCCGCCACAGTTTAACCAGGTATATTTACCTACATTTGGTTGATTTCTAGGGGAACATGTAGGTAAATATACCATTCCCATGGACGCATCACGATTTACCCAGTTGACGACCCCAACGTTGTCATCCTCGGCATAGCACCAAATGTCGTACCTGGCCAAAGGCCAAGGTTTCCAAAAAAAAATCGTCGTAGACCAAGATGTACCTACCATTTTCACCACCAAGTAGATCCTTAGGGATATAGACTCCCGGCCCTCATCTATACCTATAGGTTTTCTTCCAACTATGTACAAAGATGTAAATAAAATGGTGGGTTCAGATGATGTTCAGATGTATTTTCCTATTGAAATAGTCCCTTTTTAGGGGATATGTTATTATGGTATATCCAACTGCCCTAAGAATCCCCGGTTGCCTCAGGATTCTTGGGGTGAATCTCATTTTTTAGCATGAACAACTCTCTCCCAACCAAAAGATTCAAGGGGAAAATCATGACACTGCAAATCACCCTCCTATCTACCCACCTGTGAGTTTGCTTGTTTGCTTGCTTGTTTGTTGCTTACTCACTCAACTATTTTAAGTGAAACAGTTACCCACTTTGTTCATTTTCTTCTTGTCCTCAGCTCGGTTTCCGTGAAAAAAAACATGTTTGGCTGGTGTTTACTAGTTGGTGGTTGAACCAACCCATTTGACAAATACGGTTGATGGAAGAAATCCTGCACCACCTGTGATGTATAAAACCCTGTAAATAATGGGATAAACTACCAACCTCAACTGGTGCAGGATTTTTTTTCCATCAACAGTATTAGTCAAACTGCATCATTTCCCCAGGTAGGGGTGAAAATCTAAAATGTGAAGCCACCACCCAGGTTTGATATCCATTGGATCCATATATACCCTTGAAACTACCGCCTAGAAAACCCTTTGACTGGTGTGATTCATTCGTTGGACATGTTGGTCCTTTAAAGAAAACCAACTCCCAACGGGTTTGGCACAAGGTCTTGGCATCCAAATTGGCCATAGTGACCTGAGACCAGCAACAGCAACATGGCATGAATCGTGAAATACCTTTAATTGATTCATGGATCCTTCCGTGGGTATCAAATACGTTTTTCAAACCCCAATAAATGGCGAAAAATGCATGGGTAACTTGGGGGCGAAAGAACCCCTTTCTGAGTCGAGTTATAAACCTATATAGTTACAAATGTTGACGGGCACCCACCTCGTAGGAGGTAAAATAATAGACTCTCCCCAAAAGCCGAACTTACTCCCTGAAAAGAGGCCCAAAACGCCGAAAAAGGATCATCTTGCAATCATTCTTTTGCTGTTCGTTTCAGGGATTATATGGGATGACAAATTATATTGTACCCTCTGTTTCTTTTTTCCATTGAAGATATCTTCCAAGCATCTCCAGGAGATCCATGTATGGTATATTTGGCTACATGTACCAAAAAAAACATGTAGAAAGATATAACATACAATGGATCCCATGGGAATGAATCATCCACAGCTTCCATGTTATGCATGACGACAAGATGGCGATTTCTGAATACTTGAAAGATCCCAGGTAAGGGTTCCACTAAGCAAAGTGGTGGATGTCTTCGTGGGTTTCTTCACCCTCATATTCTTTGTTTAATCTTCTAATTAGACTGCAAAAACGCACACTTCAAACCCCTATAGTCATCCAAAATCTTCCAAGTCATATACAACCAAAGGTGCAAAAGGACACCCCCCCTCAGTAATCACAAGGCAAGAACCCATTTAGATCATTCGACTTTCATTTTGACAGCAAAAAAGTCAGGACCAACCACCCCATAGCAAACTGAGCTCCAAAACAATACAACTTGTGGTGCAACCACTGGTATACTCGTTGTTCTGGCATCAGGCAGATCACGAATGGACGGAAATTGGATGGATTGGTTCCATACATGGAGCATCAAACATCACGGCTGAATCCCTAGGGATCCAATCACTGAGCGTCTGAGGATGAGCGGTTGGGGTGTCTCATCATCTCCGAAACGCAGGTCGTATTTAGGTTCCATGCTCCCATTCTCAGAGGTTAATGAGATCCCTATAAGGAATGGAATTTGCCCCCATATTTTTGAGTTGTGGATTTAGTGAGTGATCGATAATCACCATGGTAAGAAACATCTTAAAGAAGAATCCACCCGTTAAAAGAAGCTTCTATAGTGACAAAACTGAGGATATTCAAAACTAAGAGTTGACATCTTTTGAGAAGTGGGTTACACTTTTCCAACCCCACCATCTAGCGAACGAACTTCGGAGCAAACTTCGAGTTCTCTGGGACGATTCCAAACAAATATGCTTCCAAACATCTTGTGAGTAGGTATTTGGACCCCCAAAACCTACCCCAAAGACCTTCTCAGCAGGTATTTGGAAGACTAGGGTAACATATCTGTATATCAAAACCATCCATTTCAGAACATGCGTTTTCATACCCATACCATGGGACTGGCATATTTTTACCTACATGAATGGTCTTCCATTTTGTGGTTTGCTTCCCCCAGCCCCGAAGCCCCCTTCCATTCACCTTACAAGATGGTTATCCCCGAAGCCTACTATTTTCGTGGATGAAAATCCCTAGTGGTTTCAACCCATTTAAACAACCATGGTTTTTCACAGGGTTTCCTGGAGATATTTCACTACCTTATAACTAGGGTCCCGGGCCCTCACCCTACATAAACTACACTCCCCACAACTAAAAGGTTCGTCCCCGAAAATGGATTGCTTGGAATTTCCGATCCTTTCCTCTTGGGCTTCGACCTATTTTCAGGGGTTTCACGTGCGAGGTGTTCGTTTTAGGGAGGGTATACTATAATTCCCAAACGTTTCACCTATCGAGGAAAATTGGTCTATAAATTCCTGGCATTTTGGAGACATTCTCCCTTAATAAAACATTGTTGAAAATGGATGGTTCATTTTGGGAGGGTAAACAACCAACATTTCTTTATTCATCACCTTAAAACTACCCCCAGCAGAAATAAGGGCTTATTAAACCCCCAGACATCTGTAAGTGGGGAGTTTCCCTTGCCCCGGGGGGGTTGGACCAAATCCACGGTTCCAAATCCATTGCTTGCACCTGCAGAATCTCATTGATGCTAGGTTCGGCAAATGTGCTTCTGACAGGCATACACCAAATGGTGCCTCCACAAATTTGGCGGAAAGTCGTCACGGGGTGGGATCTTCCACATGCTGATTTGTTCACCTAGTTTGAAGGAGTCCCAACAACAAATAAACACGAACATCTAGCAAAAAAGTGTTTTTTTGGACACTGAAATGTATTTATATACCAAACCAACAAAACATAACAAACAATTTCATCAACATGACCAAAAATTGAGGGCAACTCTTTCAATGATTGAATTTCAATGGAGAATTGTCCTATCCTATTAACTTCCCAACTGATAGAAGTAGATACCTGGCAATATACACCCTAACACTGAAAATAACAGTTTACCTCTTCCAACCGATTTCAACCATTTGATTGTTAAGAGCTTTTGCTCTTAGTTTCAGGGAGGCTATTTATAAAATCATGATGTTCTCTCATTCTTCACAGGTGTTTACTATTAAAGTTCTCTCATGGAAAATAGAAGTTAGTAGGGATCCAAACGTAATAATCCTGGTGGGGCCACTGTTACTGGAAGGGGGAGCACCCGAATGTTGGTGCTATGGTCTGGTGTGATGCGTTTTTTTGGAAACTTCCTTTTGCTATTTTCAGGTTCCATTGTGTTTGTTTCTTTTTTGGGAGGATAGTATTAGACCAGGTGGTGGTTGAGTCACCCCAAGTGAAAAGATGTGCTCCTGAAGTTGAATATGTTTTTTAAAAAAATGTGTTAAACATAGAAACATTGAAACCACCACCTACTACATCCTGTCAGTTCTTCTTGTTGTTGCTGTTGTTGTTGTTGTTGTTGTTGTTGTTGTTGTTGTTGTTGTTGTGATGAATCCTCTTGTTTCCACATGCTTAACCACTCACTTGACAAATGACGATACCCTGCTAGTGCATAAATGGGCACCTTCTTCTGACCTACAAGGTGGGCCCCTACCATTTTTGTAGGTTTATAACTCCACTTGTGGAGGTTATAACCCCAGAGTTCCTACATCATCCGTACACCAGCACTTCGGCGCCGCTTCTCCATTGCAATGATGGTCACGGGACGGGCTTGTTGCAGTTCAGCATCACATATATATCAGACTAGTCACCCATATTGTAGCCATGGTCTTCTACACCCCAAGTATGCCCTGCAGAAGACACCAACTCACGCAGGTCGTTCAAGCTACCGCTTGATTGCCGTTGCCCCACCCAAATCTGCACCATCGCAAAAACGTGGCGGGCATGGGCGGGTAGCTTCTTGGCAATGCCGATCTTGACGTTTTCTGGAAGCACCAGGGGATATCGGCACACCACGACCTCTCCTTAAGATGTTGCAAATACCTCCATGCTGCTGGTTCGCTGAGTGGGAGGAAATCATCTTCACTTTGTCAATGCACGAGACCTGAAAAATGCAAGCATTAGAAAAATGCCTGCTTCAGAAATTGAATGCCTGAGATTTTGTACCCAACAATTGTAAATAGAATCAAATTCACATCTGCACCGTCCTCCAAAAAATTGGAAGCCCAACTTCGCTGGCCCTGCAGATCTAGTTGGTGGTTTCAACCCAATTGAAAAATATGAGTCAAAATGGGAATCTTCCCCAGGTAGGGGTGGAAATAAAACATATTTGAGTTGCCACCACCTAGAGATTTTTGTGCCCAATTTGAATTACAAATACCCATCTATAAGGCCATCCATGGGGGGTTATCACTCCATTTTTTGACGAGGCTCGGGGGGGGGCCGGGCCGAACGTTTTCCACCATTGTCATGCGACTGGAGGTCCCGGGACGGAAGTTAGGATCAATGGTGAACGGATCAACGGGTTATTTCACCTATATACTTATAAAGGGGGTATATTAGGGTTATTTCACCCACTGATCCTAACCTATACTTGGAAGTCCCAGGAAGTTAGTAAATGTTTAGTAAATGGGTTATAACCTACCTATAAATGGGATATTTCCTGGGGTTATAATCGACTAAATTACTCACCATTGATCCTAAGTTCCAACAGGACATCCAAGTGTGTCATGCTGAAACTCAACGTTTCCCCCGTTGGACCAAACACGCGTCGACAAGTCACCTGCTTCATCCAAGGTAAGGGTGATTTGCAAGGAAGTTTCCGACAAGGCAGCACCTAATGGAGGATTCCCAGATCCCAGTCATGAGGGAAAAATGGTTGATTTACACCATTCAAAAATCAACCTTTACACCCCCGAAGTTTAACATAGCCCCTGAAAAATGGTGGTTGGAAGACTACTTTCCTAGGGAAGGTAACTTTCCAGGGGCTATGTTAAACTTCGGGAGGGTAGTTAAAACCTTTAGTCACCGGGGAACCTAAAGCTTTGCCTAAGATTCGCATGTACATACCTGATTTTTTTAATATATTTATTTACCTACATGCGGTCGTGAATTTCAAACGGTGGAGCTAGATTCAGAGGTCTTTTTTGTTTATAGGAATCATTAACCCTACCCCAAGAATCCGTTGGTATGTCCTAAGGATTACACCTTGAAGTCTACTCTGGGGATGGGATTAACCCTCATTTCTGTTCTAGGGAGGGGCCAGGGAGGGGAACTATGTCCTGATAGAATCCAGTGTTGACATTTTGGGATGGGATTTTGTTGACCATCAATCCTACGAGAAATTGGGAGGAGTGAGGGGATTCTTGGGGAATACTAGATATACTAGCAATTAAAATAATAATAATCATCATCATCACCATAATCATTTCCTTGAAATCGAGTCATAGCATGTCATAGCTTTTCTAAGGTGCAAGGTGTCTGGATTTATATCATTCCTAGAGGTTTCGGGTATGGCTGCTAAAAATGTCTTGTCGGATCACATCAACTGTAACCATCCTCATCTCGGGCATGCTGTGTTTGGAAACCTAGAAAACCACATGACTGATATTCTCTAAGGTCTTTAGAAGCTGAGAGGCTTAGGTGGATTCACAAAGCCCCTAGAAAAAAACACATGCTTTTTTTGGTTTCCTTTCCAATGGAAATCCACCCTTTTTTTCCACTAAGAGCCACACCCTAAGAATCCGGTCGACCCCTCCCGATCGAATAGGATTCAGGGTTCCAATCCCATCCGAAAAGAATAGGATTTTAGGTATAATCCTTCCTTAGGACATATCTGGATCCTTAGGGACATGTGTACAAATGGCAACAATGTCTATTGCTATCTTAGACTATCGTGGATTGGTTATTTGAGAACCTTGTGAGCTTTGAGCTGTCAACACCTTTAAGTGTCCACTGCCTACAGCCAAAATTTGGAACGCACCTACTAAAAAATAGGGATCCTTACAAAAGCTTATTATAAACCCTATCTGAATGGGCAGTATACTCCCGTATACAAGCTTACCAACCCCGGGGTTTTGTTCGCTGCTCAGAAAGGTAAGTGGTAGAATATCTGTAGAACATTATCAAGTTCAGTAATGTCAACCCCGGATTAATAAACCCCTATAGTGATTATTAAGGAGGGTACCCCCAAAAGTGATAAATCCCCTTTTAAAATGGGACCCCCCCCAATTAAACAACCATGGGGTTTATTAATCCGGGGTCAACATTAGTCACCACAAACTTTCATCAACATGACCATCATTTCTTGGTACAGCTCATCATCACGCCAAAGGGATCAAAAGTCACCAAAAAAGGAATGCTCATCCTACCTGCAATGATGGGAATCTTCATAATGGATGTATAAATCCCTACTCTTGGGTTGATGAGTTTATCAGTTTATCCCCTAACACATCGCAAACATACTAGGATGTTGCAGGAAGATAGCAAATTGATAGTAAATGGCTTACAAGCTATGGCTATAACCCTAACATACCACCCCCCCCCTGTATAAGTAGGTGAAATAACCCATTGATCCGTCCACCATTGATCCTAACAAACCCGTCCAACCAGGACAGCCAAGGTGTCCCAACTGACGGGAGTAGTAGTGAAGGTAGGCGGCGTTTGATCACGAGTGGTGATCTGTGGCGAGGGGATCGTAGGAGGGTGGGACGACTCGCCAAAAAAGTCACGCCAGCCATGGGCCTTGATGGGAATCTAACGGGGTAGCCCCAAATCTTATCCCTTGAAAATAAGCACAAAAAAAACAGCCCTCAATTTAGGGGGAGGATTCTACCAAGAACGCTGGAAATCATGAGATGATAAAAAAACCTTCGACATAACGATGATAATGGTATGTATTACCTATCAGCTGGTGAATAGGATTTTTGGGTCAACATCAACAGTCGATTTACCTACCTGAGAAACACAAATCCACCACGAAGGTATACAAGTCTGTTGCGGTTTTGAAAAAGAATCCTTTGCCCATAAGGTCATCATAGGATCAATGTATGATTAGAAAAAACTTGGATTTGCTTAAGATGCTTGGAAATAGTAAAACATATGCTCCCAAATGGCGAGTCAATGGTTTAAACAAACAAAATAAAATGGTATGTTTACCTTCATTTAATTGTTTTTTGCATGGGATCAACATGATCAACGTAGCCACCAATTAACAAATCCCAACGGGTCCATAGAACGTGGTACATTTACTTATACATAGATGGTTGATGTTGATTTTTACGGTAAATGATGGTTTAAATGGAAGCAACTTATGCAATTTCCATGGATCCTTCAATTGGGAGATCCTTATAACGGGCGTATAAAATCCAACTATTGGGTTGATGACAATCCCCCTAACACAGCGAAAAAATTGGGAGTGGATCGACCCGTTCGCACCTATGGGATTAGGTGAGTATAGGCAAACATCGAGGTTTTCTGGGATCCTATCTATAGTTGGTGGTTGAACCAACCTATCTCAAAAATATTAGTCAAATTGGATCATTTCCCCAAGTATGGGTGAAAACATATGAAAGATGCTTGAAACAACCACCTAGCTATGACTTGATACTTCCCCAACCCCTGCCGGACGCCTGGCCGATGGCCAAGTTCACCGCTGTCATGTGCGACTGATCCACCTGTTTTTGTTTGTCCCCGCAGGAAGTTTTGAAATGGGAAACAAACTTCGTGTATTAACCCCGGTGCTCCAAATACCTTTTCAGGAGGTATTTAGACCCTAAAAACCTGCCCAAAATACACTCTCAGAAGGGTCTTGGAGCCCTAGGGTAATATCAGGGACGTTAAACCTAACATGTTTGCTCAAGCCTTTTTTCCAATCTGTTTCCCAAGTATGCTTTTTGGCATTATGTGTGTCCAAAAATGACGACTTTCCAATCTCTTCTTGTCAATGCTTTGCCTGGAACATCTGGAACAAAAATCCAAACATATTATTGCAAATGGTGGTTTAATGTTGATTTACCACGGTAGAATCTGCGAAAAAACACCTTGAACATATCACACCAGTTATCCACGTATAAGGCCATTTATAGGGGGTTAGAACTGATTTCTAACTGGTGATAAGTGCCCACCATAAATCTCCTTTTCAGTCCATAAGAATCCGTTGGTATGTCCTAAGATTTCGGGATTACCCCGATCCTTTCCTATTCTTTTTCGGATGAGATTGGAACCCGAAAATTCCTACTTCAGGAATGGGTTTGGATTCTTAGGGTATAGTTTCCTATATAATTCCCCAACATTCCCTAAGGTTTTTGTTTCAGAAACCCTAGTGTTCCTAGTAACCCTCCCAGTTTTGCTGCCCCGCCTTGTTAGGCAATGTTGGAGCCACGAAGGAAGGAGAAGGTGATGGTGTTGGCGCCTGGTTACGGTGACACGGTGACACAAGGATAATGCCAGAGAATTCATGGCGGAAATGGTGGTACCCTTGGGATGGTATCCTTGATCATCAACCCTAGTTGGTGGTTTCAACCCATCTGAAAAATATTAGTCAAAATGGGAATCATCCCCAAATAGGGATGAAAATAAAAAATCTGTGAAACCACCAACCTGAACCCCATATCCACCTTATATAGAGTGTATTTATTGGGTATATCCCCTTTTCAAAGGGCTCCTTGGGGGGCTTAAACAGCATGGGTACCACCCAAGGGTACCTGCATTTTAGCTATGAAAGAATGACATGATGAAAGAATGACATGATGATGAACGGTGGTCGTATGCTTCAAATAGTATGATTGATGGATGATGATGATGATGATGATGATGATGATGATGATGATGAATGATGAATATGATGATGATGATGATGATGATGATGATGATGATGATGATGATGATGATGATGATGATGATGATGATGATGATGATGATGATGATAGTGCATGATGATGAATGATGAATATGATGATGATGATGATGATGATGATGATGATGATGATGATGATGATGACGACGACTACGACGACTACGACGATGATGATGATGATGGTGTTTTTGGTCCATGAACAGTAGGATTCGATCAGCATGATTCCCTTTCCAAAGCGTCACCCTTGATTTGCACCAACATGCCAATGCTTCTCGGTACACCTTGAGTGCGTATAGATAAATCAATCCATGCGTTTCGACATAGCTCTTCCCTGTCACACGTCTTTCAAAACAAAACGCTCCTGACATCTAATCGGAAGAGTCCCTCAGCAATTCACTGATAAGTGGGAGATGACCACCCAGGGAACTAACAGATCCCTCTTTTGGAAAGGGCAAATCATCTTCTCTAAAATTGTTTCAACACACCCTTGGAACACACCCCTAAACCTCTACCAAGAGGTCATGAAGGGATTCCTTTCATAGTTGTCTAGTGGGATTGTCTGGGGTGTGCTCTAGGGGTGTGTTGTATCTTTCTTGGATCTTCAAAAGTGTTTTGGGAAGGGATATGATGTTAGTTTCCAGGAGGTTTCCCACATGCTCTACGTACCCCTAGACTCCAGTCATACCTCCTGCTATAGATGGACTCACCTCACTTCTCACAACATACCTTCCAGTGAAATCCATCCATATCTCAGCGAAGAGGAAAGAGACAGTCATCCTCTACGGATCCAATCACCTTGTCAAAGGATAATCACCTCCAAAACGCAAGGTATTTAGCTTCCATGTACCACTCTCAGTTTCGGTGATTGGATCCCTAGGGATCAGCTTTCAGAAAGTTGTCGGCTTTTGTTGGGGGAATATGTTAGTTCCCTAGAGAGGGTATTCAGCTGTCTATTATTATGGGATTTGTTTCATATTTCTATCATAAGTCTAAGCCATTTATGCATGTACAATTACGATACACGCAGCGTTTGGGTATGCATACATAGATAATTATCATTGATATTGGTGTGAAAGAAGCCACAGAAACAAACACGGTGGTAAGATGAACCTAAATGCAAAGGTCACCCTTCCCCGAACCCACCTCGCATGTCATGTTTTCAATCAACCTGATTTTTTCCCAAAGGTTTTGCTAATGACTTCCAACTTCCGCTTCCCCAAGAAAACGCTCCGCCCGAAACCATTGGATACTTGGCCATGGGTTTTTATGGGTTCTGATGGCGCGCACCTGCTGCACCCAATCATCTTGCGCAAAGCACCACACGTGGACGTTGTAACTGGCAACAACGTGGCGTTGCAACAACGTTGGAAGCTGAAGGGAGAGAACAAAGGAAACATTGAAACAAAACGAAAACAGCAACTGTTACACTCCCCAAGTTTAACATGAATCGAAACCTAAAAAATGATGAATTTCCAAGTTCGGAATCTCCGAACTTCTTCCAGGGGTGCTGCTATGTTCAGGTTCCATGTTAAACTCTGGGAGGGTAACAGTTGTTGACCTTAGTCTTCCATAAAGTAGTTTTCTCAAATACCACTAGTCTTCCAAAATCTCTGAAACCCTCCCCAATACTGTTTGTTGATGGAAGAAAATCCTTGGTCAAAAAATCCATAGTCTTCCAGGGAGGTATGAGATTCAAACTGAAGCTCAGAAAGTGTGAACAAAGGGCCTGGAAAGGGGGGGAATGGTAAAACATGGATCCTCACAAGCTAGGCTAAGTGGACTTGGGAGAAATGTATATATTGCATATTGCACCCCCGAAGTGTCTAACATAGGCCCTGAAAAGGGATCATTCTTAGAGGAAAGGAATCTTCCAATTTCCAATCATCATTCTCAGAGACTATGTTAAACTTCGGGGGTGTACAAGCGTACAGGGTTTTACCTATACCTGAAAAATCGGCATGCAATCCAACCAAAAGACACACACAAAAAAAACATCAAAAAAAGATTCAACGTGTTGTCACCATGATCAAAGACGGGGCCTGTTATCCAATTTCCATTTATTCGTTTTGTAAAGCTAGCCAACAAGCCTTTGGAACCTACTTTTGCAATCTTTTGTAAGAGACCTTTTTGCTTTTGCAAATTACCCGAACAAAAACTCGCGGCTGATTTTGAAGCTATCCATTTTCGACCAGATCAAAGACAACCCGAACTGCTCACGTTTTTTTGGTATGGAAAAATGTTTCGTTCCTTGTGGTTAGTTGCCAATTTGCTCATCACAAAACACAGAGGATTCTTGTGGGGTACAACCGTTACAACCGTCATTTTGGATCACCATATCACACCCCCCTTTGCTGCCCAGGCACTTGCCCAACATGGATTCGCCACCCTGAGGGAACGTTAGGAGTGATGACTCTACACCATACAAAGGATCCATGAGATATTTACGGATCCTTGGGTGGTTGATTTTTTACATGGTTGATTTTTATGTAGGTAAATGTATAAGGTAGATGTATAGGTGAATAGTTTTATGAAATATATATACTGGCTCCCATGCATCCTATAGCTATATACAAGGAGTAAAAAAACACCAAAAGTGACATTCCGATTTAACTTGGGATTCCACTATAAGTGAGGAGTAGAACAACAACTGATTGATTTTTGAGACAACGTGGTCACCTTCGAATGGCAAGTACTTCATCCTCCTACATAATCGTAGATGCAACCAAGTGAGTCACAAAAAATCACGCTTACTTCCTGCCATGCTGGTTGGTTAAAAGGGATCCTTACATTGGCTTATGAAGCAACCCCCACATAACTGGGTAGTATTTCATCCCCTATATACAACAAATTTCCAGGGTCTTGGTCACTCCTCATGTGCCGTGAAGCATATGCATCTTTCCGACAATTCTGGGCTTGCCAACCTAGCTAAACAGGTAGGGATCCGCCTTGAATGTAGCTAAACTCAGGTGTACAGCTTACCAGGGTGACCATGGGAGTTAATAACTAGTTAGTTAGTGGCCATGGACTTACAACCTACTTATATAGGGATGAAATTTCAGGAAATTTCATCCATTTACTAAGTACCAGCAGGACATCCCAGTAGGGTTCACAAGGTTCCCATATCTTTTGATATCTTTACCATCTTGGATGTAGTTGGGGGACCAGATGTATCTCTGGTTGGTGCTCAACCCTCACCTTGTTGCTCATGTGCTCCTCACTAAGCGCAGCCTAGACCTTCAAGTTACCTCCACAAAAACCCACAAATCTTCTCCAACACCTTGGTTTCCGGACCACGGGAGATGTCACTTTCTCAATCTGCGTCATGTCAATGTCGAAATCCTTCCCACAGATTTGTCGGTAGATCGGTTGGGAAAACGGTAATTGATGTCCCGTTGGACGGAAGATGATCGGATCAGTGGGTGATGAATCACCCCAATTTTTGTCCGTTTATTTTTAGTAGGTTATAATTAATCCATTGATCCTAACCTCCAACGGGACATCTAAATACTGCTCATTCTTGAGTCTTTGTTAGACACCGAACAGCCAACAGGTCTAGGATGAAATCGCCTTGCTAGGTAGGGGGGTCTGCCTCTACAGAATCATAGTCTCCATTCATGACATCATGGTGCCGCCAATCTCAAAAATGTTTCAAAAATCAACACCACCTTAAAAGTGTCAGTTGCATCTTGCCACATCCGTACAGCATCTGTATCTATCAATACATAATAACGACACCCCAAAGATCCCAAATACCTTCCAAACTATATGGATATCACCCAGGCCCACTCAACATACCAATCAAATTCAATCAAACACCTTTTCACGTCAGGTGGTTTAACATCGCCTATCACATCTACAAAAAACTCAATTAAAAAACTGCGATTCCCTCAGATGTGCGTGATCGAAACCTGGGGGTTTAGTTCCTTAATTGGCTCCCTACAAGGTGGGTTCCTACCAGTTGTGAGAAGAAGTAATACCCTCCGGTAAACTGACCTAGTATATGGAAAACCCACCATTTCTTAATAGGAGATAGTCAGTTTACCGGAGCGTATTCCGCTCTTCCAGGGGTTATGTCAAACACCGTGACCCATTGCTTGGAATGCAATGCACGGAAAGGGTTTTCCATAATCTGGGGGGCAATTTGTATCTTGTTAGGAGGTACTTGCCCTATAAGGATCCATACCCTTCCCTAGAGTGGGTCTGATGGTCCCAATCCCATCCCCACAATAGCATTGTAGGGTTAATCCCTTTCTTAGGACATACAAACGGATCCTTACAATTGGATCCATGGGGATTTACAAGGCCATAAGGGTTACTTCACTCCATGGATTAGTAAAATTCATCACCAGCTTTAAGCCAAAATCCTAGAAATAATTCATGTCTGAAAAAAATCTGATTTTGAATGTGAAAAAAAAATCTGGTTGGAAAAAGTAATCTGAAAAGAGAACGAAAAAAAAACTGAAGGCAGGGGCCTCCAGGGTCGACGGCAAAGATTCAAGACGTTCTCGCTGCTTGGCCTGCCCCTCAATCTCGAGTGGTCGTAAAAACTTCAAAAACAAAAGGCTCAAAGCCTCTGTGCACACAGGGTACTTCATGCGATGCGCCTGCCACCAGGCACTTGTGGCAACTTGGAAACAGGAACAGCGACTCGTAGTCAGTTCGATGAGGTACGAGTTCTTCTGCCTCTGTCCGCTGCGATCGCCAGGGAAAGTGACATGAAATGCACCTTTTGGAAATGATTGAGTTTCCTGTCCAAAGACTTGGAACCAAGTTACTCTTGGCCCAGCGCATACTATCCTCGTCCACATATGTGTGGGTGAATCTTGGATTTTTTCCTCGGTGGCTAGTCCGGTTTCAACCAACCAGTATCTCGATCAGGATCTAGGAGTGCCAGCCACCTCCCAAATTACCGTCGAGGGCGGCACTTTCGAAGCAAAGGGCGTCACAATCGAAGCAGCTTCAGTGGCACTTTGCATCTCCAAGTGTTTCTTTCCTCTTGCCACCTTCTCTTCTTGGATTTGTTTTTCCAACACTCTTGCGAAGGTCCTTCACGAATTTCACCCAGTCCTCGAGGAAATTTGCAATCCATGAAACACAAATACATTCAGTTCAGTGCCTAAAAAAACTCTTCAACAGGGCGGACTGTTGCAAGGGGAAATGTCTTTTTTAAGAGGAGGGTACCCAAGCTCCAAAATTCCTTCCCTTCCAAGCTAGAGATGGAGTCATGGGCCCCACTATTTTTGAAAAAAACACTAATAGCTTGTATTTTTTCACCTCGAAATAAATGGAACTATAGGCCCCTGAGATACAATTATACTGAATGGTCTGTATATAAGGATCCTTAGTTCATGGCTTATATTGAAATGTCTATGAAAACTGGGTAGGATTTCATCATCCCTTTCTATAACCCAACCAACCGATAGCTCCAGGCGGATTTCTTCTTAAATGTTCACTCAATTTCAAGCTCCTGGTAGGCTGTGCCCACTTCTTTCATGAACTGCGTGTTGTCGGTGCCGCCGCGGCTGACCCCTGCCGGCAAAAGGAAGCATGATTTTAAATGGGAAAACCGGAAGGGCCGACTCAACTGTGGCATGAATTTCTCGAAGAATCCACTTGGAGGATCATCCCAGGACTTGTAAGTGGTTAACAACCATGATTAGTAAGTCCCCTAAGGATCGGCTTGTTAGCCTTCCAAATGGCCATTGATGGCATATAAATGGGGGGTACTAACTACTCACTAATTGGGATGATCCTCCAAGCAGACCCCTCCCGAAAAATCGTAGGATTGATGGTCGAAACATCCCATCCTCACTGAAAGGATTGGATCCGGGAACTCCCGGATTCTTATAGGACACACCTGGATCCTTATAGGGTTTGTCAAGCAACAAAAACATGTGAAAAAAACAGTGGGATACCACTCCCCATAGGATCAACGTATGTTGAATTTACATACATACAGTTACCAACCAAAAACAATATTCATGTGGGTAAATATACCTTTTTTGGTAATACCGCATCTCATCAGGAAAAGGTCGCGGAAGACACGAGCCTTGAATCCACGTCTCTGCATAGCAAGGATCTGTAGTGACCCTGGTGGCGCAAAGGGGCATATATAGCAGACCTTGCATATAGCCCTAGACATCTGAATACTTAGACTTGCTTGAGGTGCTTGGAAAAAAGTAAGAATCATTCCCCAAATGGTGGTGAAAACATGGTGAGTTACCTGGTAGTTCGAAGTCACCTGAAACCAATCTAATTCTGAGTACCTTCTGATGCTTGGTATTTGATATAGGTCAATTTGGGGGATCCAAATATTTTCCCGGGAGGTGTTTGGAACCTTGCATATTATATGCTCTGCAAAACCAACATATCCTCCCTGAAAAATGCTGTTTGGAAAATAACATGTTCCGTTTGAAATAGTCCCTTATTCAGGTGACATTCCTTCCTTTTTTGGGTGAGGTAGATTGATGATCAAGCTGCAAGACTTTCTAGTTGGTGTGCTTTCAAGCCATTGGAAAAATATGCTCGTCAAATTGGATCATGAAACCCCAAGGTTCGGGGGTGAAAATAAAAGAAATATTTGAGTTGCCACCATTCAGTTTTGTTGGAGTGACTCATAGAACAAAACAAAACATGAAATCTGGCCAAATTATAATAATTCACCGGACAACTTTGCAAATGTGCTCTGGGGCTGCACAAGCCCAACCCAGCGCACCATGCCGCGATAGGTCTTGAATGTGAAAGGCATCTCCCGTCCAAGTGTCTCAATCACATGTGGCTGTTCAGCCTCCGCGAGCTTCTCTTTCGCCCTGGTGAATTTCTCGTCATCTGCGGCTTGTTTCTTGACCCACAAGGGGCTGTGCCCCCTCAGAGTCCTTCATCGAAACATGTCCCTGAGATGAGAAGATTTCACTCGAGCTTTGAACGTGACAGTCATGGTCTGATGTGGCAAACCACAACCTCGAGGAGATTTCCCTTCCTTAGCTACCTTTTGGGGTGAGGTCGTGTGAGGTCGCTATAATTTGACCAGATGAAATACGCCTTATGTGCTTGCTGTGAAACCCATACTTCACCTCCCCGGAATCTAACATAGATACCCATATTTGAAAGGACATAGCGGAGATAGAGTTTTGAAAAACCTATCATTTTAGGTATCTATGCCTTCAATTTTTGTAGATGTGAGTCTTTCTGTGCCTAGGATCCAATAAAGAATGTCAAACACCCTTCCCCCATGAAGTACATAAGTAATGTTATTGCACATAAGATCCATGTATGGTATATTTACTCACATGTACCAAAAAAAAATGAACCAGTCATGTAGGTAAATATACTATACGTGGATGCCGTGGGTTGGGAAATCCACTTCTAACATGGTCATTTTTCATCACCACCCCCACTGAGCTGCTTGAAAGGTTTACTTGATCCAGATGCGTCTGGTTACTCTAAGAATCCAGACCCATTCCTAAAATAGGATTCGGATTGAGGGTTCCAATCCCATCCGAAAAGAATAGGAATGGATCGGGGTATTCCCTTTCTTAGGACATACAAACGGATTCTTAGGCATAGTGAAGTTACGCTTACTATCGTCATTGATCCCTAAACCTTCTTAGTAGGAAATGGGACCCAACCATCTCAAGCACTAGCTGGAGGTCATTTTACCTTTGAAAGGGTCCTTTAACCATCCCAAGCAGGTCACAAAGAATTGCCAGAATATAGTTTCTCTTAACGTCTAAATCATGCAACCTGAAAGCGCGAACTTCATATCCGAAGAGTAATCAGCTAATTTTTGTCATAGGCAGTTCATTTTTGTTGACCAACCCTTTTATACATCCCAATTCGGGTGGTGATTTCTACGGTTTCTTTCATCATCACCAAAAAATGACCGGCCCTTGTAAGTGGATTTATCGCTAATATAAAATACGGTTTACTGGGTTTAGATCTCTTTTCCAACAACAGGGGCGCCATAAAAGGTGGGCCCCTGCCAGTTACAAGTAGGGGTATAACTAGGGGTTATAACCCCAATCACCCGTTTTATAAGGCCATTTATCGGGGTTACAACTCCATTTATAGGTGGTACAGGCCCACCTTGTACTGTAGGAGGCCTCACCATCCAACCAAACACATCTACCACATTTCCCTTCTCTGAGCGTCCCGTGCGTCCATTCGAGTGCTGAGTTTTGACAGTACCGCGTGCCAAAGGATGAGCCATCCTAACAAAAACGGTTGAACATGTGTGCAAACAGAACTTAAAAACCTATATTTACACTCTTGAACATTAACTTGGAACCTCAAACTCACCCAATTGAAAAGGAACATGTTAAAAAAAAACATGGTCCAAACCTGCATTTCTTGGGTTCCCATGCTAAGTTTCCAGGATATGATATACTCTCCTGCACACGTACGTAGAAGGCGAAAACCCAAAAAAAAACAAAATATTCCATGTTAAATCTTGAATGTGAACTGATTGCCCAGCTTCAACGTTAAATGCCCAAAGATGTAGGGTGTTTTGATGTTCCAATGGATCCTGTTCACCTGTTCGCTCCGAAGTCGGGACTTTTGATGGAAGAATGGACAACACATTTTCCTGTTGGAGATCTAAATGAACCGTTCGCCCTGAGTCAACCCGTCATCTACGTGAGTTGAAAAAACTGTCATCACCATTTCAAAGCGAGCAGGCCTTGTTGCAACGGATTGGCCAACTGTAAGTTCCAACCCTTGAACCCACAGTGTGGAACTCGGCTTAAATCGTTTTGGGGAGCTTTTCTACCAAAAAAAACTGCTTGGAATCTCAGGAATATCCTTGAACGTCTTTCCCCCCCCCAAAAAAATGAAAGCAATTCCCATAATATATGCATCAACCGACTTCCATCGGTGATGTGCCAGCATTTCATGGACAAATTTCCGCGCAAACTGTGAACCCAACCATTGCCTCTTAGTAGCCGGCCTTCCTTCTTGGCTGAATTTTTTGGGGTATTGGAGGGGGTTGGCCCCCTCAATTCCCATGACATGTTTTGCAAGGAACCGTTGAGTCTTTCATCCCGGCCTGGCCTGATCAGCCACTTGACACCAAATAGTGCCAGGCCTCGTGTTAAAGAAAACACGCAACCTATACACACGGACCTTGGCATACATGACGGCCAGCTATTGATGCTTCTCCGTGGCAAGCGCACCAGTTGAGGTGGTAGTTTTTCTCATGAATTGCAAAGTTTTAGATGTTCCAGGTCACAAAATTCACAGGCCTACCATTCAGCTAGTCGTGCTCCTGACATGTAAACCTTTGCTTTAGAAGGCCTTCTACATTAATTCATCGAAGCCTGTGCTTATCAGTCAGGTCTAAATGAAGCCATGACCTGCAATTACATCAAACGCGCTGGCCAACACCAGGTTTGGACAAGTCAATGCTGCACTGGCCACCTTTTCATCCAACATCATCAGCGAAAAAACGCCCAAGTTGCATACATGACGTACAGATTTTGCTACCAAATGCATGTCCTGCTATGGCTTTGCAGCTGGGCGTCCAGGCGCTGCTTCAAAAAGATATTGGCACAGAGTGTATGATGTGGTCAGCAGTTGGTGGTTCAGTTTCAGCCATGGATCCGGTTTCCCAAGCTGTCGGAGTACAAGATAACTTTTGAAAGCACCACCTAGGTAGCAGGTGCATATATACCTTGCATTCTATTTTGTTTCTATGCTGCCAGCCCCACCTTTTCAACATCAGAATCATTCCCGATTATATACTCTGATAAAGCTAAAGCAACTGACTAAGGAAATATTTCTTTTGACAACAAAAACTTGGGTCAATTGGTAATGATTTGGCCCTAAGAATCCGGTCGACCCCATCCCGATAGAAAAGGATGTTGTGGGTTCCAATCCCATCCTTAGAAAAGGAATGTATAGGTGTAATCCTTTTCCTAGGACAAGCCTGGATTCTTTGGGTGGGAAAATCTTGTCATCCCAAACCACCAACCTGAATACGGGTGGCCCACTATTTGAGGTGGCCCCCTCCTAAAAGACTTTTGTATGTTTGTTTTGGTCAGAAAAGAGACACATCGTCAAACACAAAAACGTATATCATATACCCAAACCTGGTCAAAACTTGACACCGTATAGTTTATTTATTGCATTTATCATAGCATGTACGATGGTTTATATTTCAGTCCCATGGAGCATCTGGGAAAAAAGTAAGAAACATCTAAAGTTATACCCATGCTTTCTTGTGCAGGTGCGTCTTACGGTTGATGGAAGAGATCCTGCTCAGTGGTGCATCGTTGTGTAGCAGTTGATGGAAGAGATCCTGCACCAGTTGAGGTTGCTAGTTTATCCCATTATTTACGGGTTTTCTACATCCCATGTGGTGCAGGATTTCTTCCTCCAACAGTACTGCTCATGTCTTCAACGGGCCAAAAACCACCAGGGCAAATCCTGGTTTATTTGTTTGAAAGGCGCAGCAAATAGCTGTACAAAACTATATGATCTATACAAGCTGGGCGCCGGATCCAGTTATAAATAGAGTTATTTCCCCCCTATTAATGGCCTTGTAAATGGGTAACTGGGGCTATAACCCTTGTAAATGGAGTTGTAACCTAGCTAAAAACTGGTAGAGGGCCCACCTTGTATGATTAATTTCAAGGCCCTCAGAACGTGGAGACATTTTGAGAGACACACCCAACAAAAGACATCGATCTAAAGATAGTTTCAATACATAGACACACATCCTTTCAAAAGAAGTATTTAAACTTGGATTTGCTTTTCAGCTGACTTGTTTCACTTTCTAAGTAAAGCACCAAAAAACCACTTTGAGGGACACTATGCACGTGCTTTGTTCAACCAGCTTGTGAAGGAAATGATTTGGATCTGGGATACGGGGGAACACTACTTGGTGGCAAAAATGGTAGTTAGTATCGATCGTTAGTAAGTTGGGGTATAACCCCATTTAGGGGACTTATCAACCAACTTGCAGGGGTTCATAATAGTTATAACCCATCTTACAATTTGTTACTAACCACCAGGAGCCACCAAGTATAGTCGTTTGGATTAATTCTTGGGGATCTTAATCTTACCTCATCGAATTGTAGTTGGGAAACTCTATGACTTTAAATCATCCACTCTACCCCTTCAACCATAAGAATATCCAAGAAGGTTACAACAACCCCCCAGAAACACGCACACCAGTTCGGCAATCCCCCCTATATACACTAGCCAACTATGAATCCGGAATCCCGAAAAGTAGCCTGTTGCTAAAGGTTGCGGGTACCCAGGGTGTCTTCCAGGCATAAGTTTGGAGATTCGCAGGGATTCAACGCCTGGTCAACTCACAACTGTTCCCTCTTGATTCACACAACCCCATACCATCCATGGGAATATATTATCTGCATGAATGGTTGATTTTATGATGGTACTAGTAGTAGTAGTAGTAGTAGTAGTAGTAGTAGTAGTAGTAGTAGTAGTAGTAGTAGTAGTAGTAGTAGTAGTAGTAGTAGTAGTAGTAGTAGTAGTAGTAGTAGTAGTAGTAGTAGTAGTAGTAGTAGTAGTAGTAGTAGTAGTAGTAGTAGTAGTAGTAGTAGTAGTAGTAGTAGTATATAGCTACCAACGATTGTTAGTAAGTTGGGTTATGAAAACTACAATGAATCTCTGTAAGTTGCTTGATATATCAAGTCCCCTAAATATGACACTTCCTAAAAAATTCATGACATGAGCAACGTTCAAAACCCGTGGCTGACATTCCATGAACTACTTATCATTATACTGATTGGTTCATGACAAGATCCTTATTTCATGGCTTAAGAAAGAATCCCTTCGTAAAACCGGGTCGTACTTGGTGGCTCATGGTAGTTAGTAACTATAGTCAGTAAGTTGGGTTATAACCGTATTTAGGGGACTTATCGACCAACTTACAGGGGTTAATTCTAGTTATAACCCAACTTATCATTAGTTACTAAGTACCAGGAGCCACCAAGTATTTCATCCCCTATGTAAACTACACAAGCAGGGGTTTGGCCACTGCTAACCTTAGATTGCTTCTGAACGATGCTTGGAACAAGTTACAAACAATTTTCCCAAATGGTGGTGAAAAAAGGTGATGAATCCCATGGTAGAATCCGTAAAGAATCACCAACTAAAAAATTAAAAGATAGCTGATTTACCCACTGTGAACCCTGTTCAACCCATCTGAAAATAGAAGTCAAACTGGATCATTTCCCCAAGGATCGCGGTGATAATAAAATGTATATGAAACCACCACCTAGGCTATAATTCCTAAACCAAATAAAGGTAAATCTTAGGGGATTCCCATTGGCAAATCACCATTTGGGATGACCTCGGGTTGCCAAGACTTACCCTTAATCTGCCTCACATGTGAGACACGAACAAAACCCTGTCACTTTCCATTAAATCCTGGTTGTTTAATCAGGATCCTTATAATGATTTATTAAAGATCCCTATATAACTGGGTAGTCTTTCATCCCCAATATACCCTAAACAACTAGGGAACCTTTTTTCATTGCTCATGTTTTTGTGAATCTTGAGTCATGACATGAAGCATGAGTCATCCTGAACCATGAGTCACCTTAAGCAAATCTAAGTACTCCTTATTTCTGGGCAGGGGCCTTATAAGCCCTTATTGACCAGCCATGAAATATTTGGTTACTTGGATGTCCCAGGAAGTTACTAAAAGTTTAGGATCAGTGGGTGATTTCACCCCAATATACCCCAATTAATCAATTAATAAGTAGGATTAGGATGTTTAACCCATTCAGATACTACCCATTGATCCTAACTTCCCGGGACATCCGGAACCTTTTCAGGCCTCGACCTCACCGAGTTCCCCCAACTCATTCAGTTGCAAGGTCACTTGCACCGTCGACTCGGCCAAGGCCTCCCAAGGGTGATCTGCTAATCAACTCCGAGGCCGAGGCCGTTGGAAGGTCCAGGTGTAGCAAAAACAAAAAAGGTTGGGTGAAAACATACTTCCAAGAAAATTTCAACACACCCGTAGAGCACACCCCAGGCAATCCCCGTTCGCCCACTATGAAAGGAATACCTTTTTTTAGCCTGTTGGTAAAGGTTTAGGGGGAAGAAATCCGGCTAACGAGTTGATTACATAGTTTATCCTATAATAAGGTCTTTCTTATCCCAGATGGTTGATACACCTAGTATTCCAACCATCCATTTTCAGGTGCTTCATCTGGACTACTTGGACTACTGCTGGAGGGATTATTTCTGCGGAAAACAAAGTAACTTGGGCTTCTGGACTTCTCCAAAACTTATTTCTTATATAGGTTTGTTGAGATATACCGATATACCCATACCATCCATGGGAATGAAAGTTGGTAAACATTTTTACTACACCTATAAAAGTAAGTTGAATTAATAGTAAGTTGGTCCAAGTTTCAGGGAAGGTAATAGTTGGTCCAAGTCCAAAATAACCCAACTTATAATGATCATTACTTACCCTACCATCAAGTGTCCTGGCTGGAAGTGTGATCCTACCGATCCTGATCGTAAGTTGGTTTATTTCACCTATCTACGGGACGAAATCAAGCTACTTGTACAGGGGTTATAAGCCATTTACTCAGTACCATGCACATCCCCCTACGGAGTTTACCAGGGGTCGGTACATTTTTTCCAACTCCACTAACCCATGCCATGGTTGATGTTTGTTGGGATCAATGTAGGTGAATATACCGTTCTTTTCATGGGAATGGTATATTGGTATGTTATGAATCTGACTTGGGGTGTTAACAGTGCGTGCCAGTATGCCTCATGGTCGCGAGGGCAGCCTGCTTTCAAACACTTCACAACTCGCCCATAGCCGTCATCCCAGCATAACGTCAGTGGCAGGGGGGGATCCGGGGAACTCCCCGATGCTATCCAGAAAAGGGATCCTTAAGGGAGATGATTGGGGATAACTTATACACTCTGGTAAACTAACCTAGCAATGGAAAATGAGCCCTTTGAAGATGTATTTCCTATTGAACATGGGGATATTCCATTGCTATGTTAGTTTACCAGAGGGTAACTGAAATACATAAAACGTTTTCCAAATAGCCCCTTTTCAGTAGGATTTTACAACCCCGCCACTTACCCATTCATCAAGCCTTTTGTAGGGATTGTAACTCCATATCCCTAGTCTTCCAAATACTTCTGAGGCTCGGCCTTTAGGTGGTCCAAACTCACACCTCCTGAAAAGGTATGACTGGAGGATTTTGAAAGACTAGGGAGATATGGCTTACAAATGGGGGCTACCTATCTAAATAACTAGTTGGTGGTTGAACCCACCCGCTTGAAAAAAATGCTGGTCAAAATGGGTTCACCTTCCCCAATTTTCGGGATGAACATAAAACATCTTTGAAACCACCACCCAGCCCTACCATGACATTGAACCATGAAATGCTGAAATACCGATTGGCTCAAGTTCCAGGATTCCAAGATCCTTATATATTTCATGGCTGAAATGAAATCATTGACCTGTTGATGGACAAAATCCTGCACCAGTTGAGATTGGTAGTTTCCCCCATTCTTTACAGGGTGTTAGCACCATCTCTGGTGGTTGGCGTTGGGATTTCTGAACCATCAACAGGATCACTGTGAGATCTTCATTTATTTTCATATGAGAGTTTCCGAAAATAGTGGGTTTCCCCCCAAATCATCCATTTTAATAGGGTTTTCCATTGTTGTCACCATCCATTTTGGGGGCCCACCCCTATTTTTGGTTCAACACCCATATGTTTTGGTCGTTTGCCCCTCACCTCTCGTGCCACCACAATGATGGAAGGTGCTGTGGTATCCACCACCCAAACATTTTCAGTCAAACCTGGACCAAAGGTGAAGCAGTTGGGGGTTCTGTGGTGAAATTTGATGTAACAACTGGCCTTATCTATTGAATCCTGGCTGTTTAATAGGGAACCCTAACATGACAATAAAAAAAACAACCATCATTAGTAAGATGTATTCCCTATCACAAATGGTGATTTACGATTCTCATGTTGGTCTAGTTGAGGCATCCCTACTTGGAGGATCATCCCAGGACTTGGATACGTGGGTAGGACCAACCCCCACTTCTAAACCATAGAAAAGGCCATTTGGAAGGGGAACAACCCAATCCTTAGATGATTCGTTATCTGAATGGTGGTTGAACCAACCCATCTCAAAAATATTTCCTAAGAATCTGTTGGTATGTCCTAAGAAAGGGATTACACCTACATTCCTATTCTTGTCGGATGGGATTGGAACCCTCAATCCTACTCTAGAGAGGGGTCTGGATTCTTAGGGGTTAGTCAAAATGGGAATCTTCTCCAAATAGGAGTGAACATTAGCACAAATGAAACCACAACATAGTTATTGACCAAAAACATGCCAAAACCAGGTGTTTCTTTTCCAAATCATTGATTCTTTAAGGGTTTTTACTTCAGTTTTCTGTTGGAAGATCTTCACCGATATTTGAGCAATGAAAAAAGTGACCCTAGTTGTTTATTAGGTATATAGAGGATGAAATACTGCCCAGTTATACTAGGGGATAAGAATAAGCCATTATAATCAATAGCTGTTTCTGGTTCCCTTAATAGGTGGTAGGTGATATATAATCCCCCAATTCGAAGTATATACCACTTATATACCACTTATATATTGCCTTGCCAGGGATTATATGCTACCTACGACCTGTTAAGGGGAACCAGAAACAACCATTGAGGATAAGAATAAGCCATTTTTAGGGGAAGCTCAGGTGTTTTCAATGTTGGATCCCGCAGGATCTTCCGGGAAGCTGGGAAGCTTGGTATGGTTCGGCTATGGTTCGATACACTTTTTCGATGCTTGAAAGTATGGCTACTTAGAGGTTCAGGATACTTAGTAAGTGGATAGTAACCAGGGTTATAACCCCCATAAGTGGGTTATATGTCCCCTAACTAGGGTTATAAACCTACATATAACCAGTTACTAAGTATCCTGAACCTCTAAGTATACTAGGATGTCCGGTTGGAAGTTAGGATCAAAGGTGTTCGGATCAGTGGGTGATTTCACCCCAACCTTGTTTCGGAAAAGAGCTTTCCAACCATCCATTTTCAGGGTTCCAAGCATTTTTTCAGGTGCAAATGTTAGTTGGAGTGTATCTCCCTAAGAATCAAGGTATGTCCTATTCGATCGGAGGTTGTAACCCATATGTTCAGACCCTAAAACCTTCATTTCTCATGGTTTTGGGGTCCAAAGGTACTCATATCTACTCATATATTATAAATTCATTGGGGTTATGTCGTTTTTTTCCCCACTTCTAACTATAACCGTTCCCTAGACATCCAATCACCTTGTCAAATGATGATTAGGGTGTAAAATCACCTTCGAAACGAAAGGTATTTGGGTTCCATGCTTCCATTCTCAGGAGGTGATTGGATCCCTAGCGATTGTATATCTTGGATTTGTTTGTTCGAATCTTGGAAAAAATGTCCCGAACATATTCTCTGAAAAATGGTGGTGAAACATGGTGATGAATCTCTTCAAACCATTCCCTAAGAATCCGTTGGTATGTCCTAAGATTTCGGGATTACACCAATCCATTCCTATTCTTGTCGGATGGGATTGGAACCCAAAATATCATACTTTAGGAATGGGTTTGGATTCTTAGGGTATATAGTTTCCTATATAATTCCCCAACATTCCCTAAGGTTTTTGTTTCAGAAACCCTAGTGTTCCTAGTTACCCTCCCTTTTCTTCGGCGCATCCACGATGGGCCCAAAACTCCCCCCAAGTGCGCCTCCGGCAGGTGACGTGACCTGAGTCGGTGGCAGCATCCCCCGTTGATCAATCAATGAACCATGGGTATTCTCAACAGGGCCCTGTTGAGAAATGTTTCTTTGTTGTGGGTTATAGAAAAAAAAGGTATGTTTCATAATGATAATTGGTCAATAATTGGTATTTAGTATAAGATGGTTAATAAGCCCTGTTGATACGTCCTTATAAAACAATACAGAAATAGCTGGCTTTAGTAAGGGGTTATTATCCATTGGTATTGTCAATTTTTAACACATGGCACCCTCCAGGGACAAAAAACAACAACATCTTCTCAAAGAGTTCATCCACAACAGTCCTGCTGCTTTGTTTGTTCAATCTAGTCTAGTTGGTGGTTTCAACCCATCTCAAAAATATCAGTCAGTTTGGATCATTTCCCCAAATAGAGTTGAAAATAAAACATATTTGAAACCACCAACTAGTAGTTCACCAATTACCCTCCAGGGAATTGATTATATCCCACCTTCCAACAAAGGAAACATAAAATCCTAGAGGATTTCAAGATTAGAACCCTTGGGTCTGGATTTAGGCCATGCACTTGGAGGATGGAACTCGGGTTTAAGTCGTAGCCACAATGCATGTCCAAATACACTAACGTTTGTTTCTTTCTTAGGTATGCTTATCAAAGTTTGGAAGAACCTTTGGAAGATATTCCTCACATTGCGATTTGCAAGTACTTCTACCATGGCAACAATTAAAACACCAAAGAAATCAACGTACAGCAATCGCATTTCTATCATAACATGGATCTGCCTAGCAAAAGAAAAACAAACCACCCTACCTTAACCAACAACACTAAACTTTGTGTAGTTCTGCATCCAACACAATGCATCTTAACAACAATGTTGCAATATTCACACTTGCACATATACTGTATTTCTCCCAACCAAAAAAGCGACCAAACTCAGAAGTGTTTCATGACCTCTTCATCTCTTGCATCATGATTCTCATTGCTCAGCCAACAGGGACAAACACTTCTCTGCAACTCCATCACCAAATCCCTAAATGAAATCAGTTGGCAAACTGCGCGTGTTGCCCAAATCATTGAAATTGTCCCTTCTCGAATTCTCCTACACTAAGTCTCTATGTATTCTTTAAGTAATATATCAGTGTATGTACCGTATAAACAGATCATTGCATCATATTGCCACCACCAACACCCCCCAAAAATTTCTTACGAGATCAACCAACACAATAAAACAAAATCACACATCACACAAAGAAAACAATCAGAGTCCCTGGCCCATATCAACCCCGAACCAACACATGACCTTCCTTCATCGTTGTTCAACCCTCAAGACCCTATCCCCTTCCTGCGCTTCCCCACGACACCCACTGGTGTCTCCACATAACTCTGTGTCATGTAATTCGGCCGTGAAAAGCCATGGGAATCCACCTCAACTCAGTGGGAGTTTCAGGGCCCTATACGATTCCCAAACCACGGGACCCATAAGAATCCATAAAGAGTATGGGAATGGTATGGGAAACAACAAAGATCGTAGATAAAGTCGTTGGGTGCTTGTTGCTGTTGGTTGGCTTGCTTGGTTGTTGGTTCGTTGGTTGGTATGTCCATCTTAGGAGATGAAACTAGGGAAACTACTATCTCCTTAAACGCAAAAAATCACCCCAAAAAAACACTTGCTACCACTCAGACCCTACGTGAGGATCAAGCTCAGTTTGTACCCCTCAACAGCTCCTTTTCGAAAATTTTAGGGGTCCAAACTCACAGCTCACAAGGTATGACGATAGGAGAATCTTTGGAAGACTAGGGAAACAACAAACAAGCATGGCGAAAACCCACAAGGCGTAGATTGTTGGGGGTTGTCGTTGGTGGTGTTGTTAGTTTGGTTGGTTGTTTGGTGGGTTTAGTATGTCATCTTAGGATATTTAGGGAAGAACACATACACCCCCGAAAACTAACATAGAACCTGAAAATGAACCCCTGGAAAAGGAGATTCCTACTAAAAACCATCATTTTCAGGTTCCATGTTAGTTTTCGGAAGGGTATATCATATCTCTTGATGTTCAAAATCTGTTATCAACAAAACTACTGCTTAGGAAAATCCCAAGTTTTGATTTCGAAACCCACGCGCAACAAGAGACCTGCAACGGGCCCCTGAAGATGTGTAGATTCAAATAAGAAGGATGAAATTGAGTAAATCGCGCAGGAGGAAAATGTACCTTCCAGGGAACTAACTTATATAACTTATCCCCCTGATAAGGCATGTTTGAAGATAATTTTCCTTTGCCCAAGGTGGGATATGTTAGTTTCCCCGGAGGGTAACCTTTGCGGCATCAGAAGCTGCAACAAATCAATTCCAAACATAGCTTTCTCAACGGTTTGTTTGGCGCATTTGGCAGATCCTTGGCATCATATCATTGCCCTTTTGTTGGCTGATGATATATGCCGCGTAATCTATATTACAGGTCAGGTGAGCCACGAAAAAACCCTCTTACGTTTCATCACACCCGTTGTTTGATAGGGATTCTTATCATGGTTTATTATTATAATTATAATCCCCATATAGCTGGGTAGCATTTCATCCCCTATAGGAAGCCTCAAAAAATAGGGATTCACTGAGTCTTGGGAACTTCATTCGAAAAGACAACCCCACCATCAAGGAAAACAAATCGCTGGAAAGGGAACCCGGAGGGGAACCTTAGGGAAAATTAGGGGAATCACCACCCCCCACCTTAAGAATCGTATTATTAAGAGAGTTTTACCCCTCCCTAAGAATCCCCAAGTAGGCCCCTTCAATGGTTTCGGGTGTTCATTCACCTCTATGAATCGCAGAAACGCGCGTTGGGGGTCGTCAAACTTGCTATGTTGCAGAGGGTTTTTTTTCGGATTCTTAGGGTAGGATAAACCCAGTGCTGTGGGTCCAAATAGTTGGTGTAAAGAAAAAGGTGCTCAGTTGGTGTTTTCAACCCATTTGACAAATTTGCAATATATATTCAAAATTGGAATCTTCCCCAATTTTCGGCGTGAAAATTAAAAAGAATGTGAAACCACCACCTATAGTACTAATTAGCTTATTTGAATCCCCATAAAACCGCGTAGTATTTCATCCCCAAAAAATTCTCTAACCAACCCCTTGTTCAAGTATCCGTCCACACTCAACCCTGAGCACTCCCAACTGCACTATCTCTGGCCCAACAATAGATGTCATACTGCGAAGCTTCATAGATCACACTGGCAGCGGTGGAAAGTTCGGTTTCATGGGATCTATGACATACCCTAAGGATCCAGGTATGTCCTAAGAAAGGGATTAACCCTACAATCCTATTGTGGGGATGGGATTGGGACCATCAAACCTACTCTAGGGAAGGGTATGGATCCTTAGGGATAAGCATACAAGGATCCATGGGAAAAATGGTATATTTTACCCACATAGATGGTTGATTCTTATCCCATAACCATCCATGAAACTGGTGTATTTACCTACATGGTTGAGGTTTATGGTAAATCTAGGTGCATAAAACATGGATCGTATGGGAGAAGGCATTTCTGCGGAAATGTTGTTGGCCTCTTCGACTACGAATCCTTAGCTGCATATCCCTTAGATAAGGCTATAGGCTGTTTCTTTCTTACCCAGATACTCCATGTATGGTATAATTTACCGACATTTGGGTAGTTTGGGGGAACATGTAGGTAAATACACCATACATTGTGAGTGTTTGGGTAAGGACTAAGCACCGGCTTATCCCTTAGATAAAGCATCAGTTCTACTTGAAATTGAGCAAATACATTTGAATTCCGTTACTCCAAGAAAATTACAACACACCCCTAGAGCACACCCCAGGCAATCCCCCTAGCCAACTATGAAAGGATTCCCTTTACAACCTATTGGCAAAGGTTTAGGGGTGGGTTCCAAAGGTGTGTTGAAACAACCTTAGACAAATACATTTGAATTCCGTTACCCAACTCAAAAAACCCAACGGGGTTTTACAAGGTGGGCCTAAAACCAGTTTCCTACTTGGTGGCGAAAATGGTAGTTAGTAACGATCGCTAGTAAGTTGGGTTACAAGTTATAACCCTATTTAGGGGACGAATTTCAACCCACTTACAGGGGTTAATTAAAGTTACAATCCAACTTATAATTAGTTGCGAAGTACCATGAGCCACCAAGTATATCATGAATTGTCATCAATTCTACAATCCCACCAATAACGAATGGGAGGAAACCTGAAAAAAAACACATCAAATGAATCATCAAATTTGAATGACTGGTCAACCTACCCTCCCAACGCACCTCCCCCAGAAATAAGGTCTAAGGTCTTGATAAGGCCTTATTAAGGGAAACCAATGGTCAATAAGCCCTTAGGCCCTTAATAAAGCCAGTCATTCGAATATCATTCTTCTCAAAGAATTTTCCAACATACCCCTGGAACATACCCCAGACCCCCAACCAACAGTTTATGAAGGAGTTCCTTTCATTTGGGGCTTCGGGGATGCCTGGGGTATGCTCCAGGGGTATGTTGGGGTTCTCTTAGATCTTCGGAATCCCCCCTTCCCACCTCCCAGGATTGCGCCGTTCCAAGCTGGTCAAGGTAATAGTTCCCGTGTCCAACGTGGGATCGATGATTTCCTGTGGAACAAAAAACTGAGAAAAAAGGTGACAGGTACAGAAAAACGTTTACCCTCCAGGGGATGGATACATATCCCACCTGGGGAAGTTCGGAAAACCATCTTCAAAATGCCATTTTTTGGGGGATATGTTAGTTCCCTGGAGGGTAATTTGGCCTTATGTTTGGATGTCCCGGGACGGAAGTTAGGATCAATGGTGAACGGATCAATGGGTTATTTCACCTAGTACTTATAAATCGGGGTACAATTCTTGGGTTTAAAAAAACCTCCAGGGTTGTATAGGTCCTGAATCAAAGGGCTCCACCAAACCCTGGTTTCACCAATACTTAGATCAATCCATAGGTACTATTTGTGGCGGAATTTTGTTTCCGAACATGTTTTTTTTGGGGAGAAATCTGAAACATTGAAGATGGGACCCTACTAACCATGTCATAAAGTGTTCATACGTACAAGATGGGGCCCGGGACCCTAGTTATAAGGTAGTTATAACCCCAGCAAACCCTATTAACCATGGTTGTAAATGGGTTCTCCAACTAGGGATAAATCCACTTCTAGTAGTTAGGGGGCCCCATCTTGTAGGGTTATAACTCCATTTAAAGGGGTGAAATAATAACCCCAGTGAAACCCATGTAATTTTCGGCCACTTGTAGGGGGTTATTAAAAACTCCTCCATGTATAACCATCGGCGATGCCGGGCACATCTTGTAGGTTTCTGGCGCTTGAGGAATTTTACTATCAGTCGAACAATGCATGCAATTGAAGTCAACAATACTGTTGATGGAGGAAATCGTGCACCAGTTGATAGGTAGTTAAGGTAGTTGATCCCCTTATTTACAGGGTTTTAATACATCCCACGTGGTTGTTTGGGATGTATTCCATCAACAATTATCACCAATTTTTCAGGAGTGACAGGAGAAACACCCATTAAACAATGGGGGATGTTGTTCTTTAACGTGTGTTTGTGTGTGTGTGTGTGTGCTTTTGGTTAATTTCAGGTAAAGGTGTTTTTCAGGTGAAGTCCACAAACCTTGACGTTTGATGCTTAATTTGTTTGATAAAAAAAATGTATCACCCAACATTTCAGGTACCTACAATGGGTGAATCCTCACCTACTATATAAGCTGTATGGATACGGCTGATGTAAGAGAAAACCCACCCCCCAAAAAAATAGACGTAAATACATGGTTTGCCATAATCACCTGAAACAACCCTAAAAAATAGGAGAAACCCCTACATCCCCAAGGGACAATACCTTTCAATCTTTAGGCTTGATTTTCCCATGTAACAAGGTCCTTATGGTAGACCCTGAAATAAGACTCAGGATTCCTTCATTTTTGGTACCCGAAAGTTTTGATAATCTTACCTTCCAAATGCACAAAGTCATCGGGTTTTTTGCACCAAACCCCCCTGTAGATGTCTTCCAGTCGTGGGGATTGATGTTGTAACATGGGGTAACATGTTCCCCTGGGGGCCACGGTCGCCATAGTTTCTGAGGGGACCCCCCCAGGTAGAACCAGGTGCTTCCAAATGAAAACTGCAAGGGATTTTGGGGCAAGTTGAACCACTCATAAAATGGAGTTATGGGGGGTCCCTATAAGTAGGGTAACATAACCCCAGTTACCCATTGATAAAAGCCACTTTGTATGGGCTATATAACTCAAATTTCTAGCTTATCCATGGATCAAAAAAAGACATGGCAAGTTGTTCCAATAATCACGGAATATGGCTATTTCCGTTTAATCCGTGCCCAGACCGGAAGGTTTGACTTGAGGTATGATTCGGGGGTATGATTCGTCCATGTCGAACCTTCCTCCTTACTAAAAACTTGAACACACAATAAATGGAAAAGGCCCATATGTTTCTGGCTCAAAGTACACCAAAGCTTACATCAAAAAAACTCCCATACCATCTCCATGGGACTGGCATGATTTACCTACATGAATTGAATGGTTGATTTGTTAGGGTTTTCATGTAGCTAGTTGGTGGTTTGAAACCCTTTGAAAAATATTAGTCAAAAAGGGAATCTTCCCCAAATAGAGGTGAAAATACAAAAATATTTCAAACCACCACCTACCAGTAGGTAGGTAAATATACCATTTTCCATGGATCCTTTGGGACTGATTTGGAATCAACTAGTCACTGGTTACATAGGTTAGGTTTCAGGTAGCAAGCAACATAGCATATTTCACCCAATTCCCTGAAGCCCATTTGCAAGAGAAATTATTAAGCAACTGATTCTTAAGGTTCTCCATAGTGATTTCATGATGATGAAACCTATTGAAACCTATTGATAGTGCATCCAACTACCATACATTTTTTCACATCCCTGTTTTGGTTGTTGAAGTGATATCTGTCAACAAAACCTTGATATCATTGATATGTTTCATATATTTTCTATCAGCTCCTCCACACAGAAGTCCATCAGTTTTGTTAACTCTCCCAACTCCCCCAACTCCCCAACTCCCCTTCACCGCACCGCGGAGAAATCGGCCGATAAGATCTGATTGATGTGCAAGGTCGGTTCCGCCGAATCACTCCTTTTCAAGTTGAAAAAAAGGGAACCAAAGGGTATAATGTCACACACACCCCGGCCCACAAGAAATAACCCGCCCTTATTAAGGGAAACCAATGGTTAATAGTACCTTAATAAGGCTGGCTATTTCTTGGGAGTAAACGTGGCACCCACTGTTTAGGGGTTCACTTGGAGGGACACCGCTAGACGGAAGTTTAGGATCAATGGTGAACGGATCAATGGGTTATTTCACCTACTTGTACACCTTCAAAAGGGTCTATTGGGGTTATAACGCACTGATCCTGACCTTTGATCCTAACTTCCTGGGATATAACCATTGGTTCCCCTTATTAAAGCCTTATTAAGTCCTTATTTCTGGGGTGGGGGTACGTTAAAGGGGGCGTAGGTTGACGGTCGCCATGATTGTAGGGTACACCAATCAGCCGAACAAGGGCATGGCGATCTGGGGTTAGTTACAGTGTCAGTGTGCTATAGTTATAGTCATAGTCATATCATATCAGACACAAATAGCCAAGGATATGGAAGGATGTATGTGGGGTAAGTTAAAAAAAAGAGATGTACTTCAATAAATCAACATGGAAAACTTGACCAGTGTCTCATGCAAATAAGTCATCAATTGCATAAATTGACACGCTAAATCTCCCAGATTTAGCATGATGATGTGTCTTCAACCGGTGCAATTTCTCAGAGTTTTTTCCCAAACCCATGAACTCATCTGATGTTGGAAATCCATCAACCATAACCAAACAGTTTTTGTTCATCTTAGGCCAGGAAATGTAGCCATTTTGAAAAATATCAAATCTTGGCGATGGCAATCCATGGACATCAAGGGGAAATTTGATAGAAACCAATTCATGGTAAACACTGCTGGAAATCACTGTTTTTGTTTTGCGAAAAAACAACAGATATTGAAAATCCCTGGAAATTTGAAACCAGTTTGACATATCCGCAACCACATTCAAATCCACAAATCCCTTCTTTAGCAAATCAACATGTCTCTCGCAAGATGTATGTGATGCGTACATAAAAAATAGATATACAAACAGTACATATACATGTTTGGAACACATATTTTGATTTGAAACAAAATCTCGCAGTAAAACAATTACGTACCGCAAACAACATCAAGCAACATCCCCTGCAACCTTTGAAAATATTGGCACAATATGTTCCACTGGACATCCCACAGACAAAGCTCCTCTTGGTACGGCAATAGGCTGTACCCGCCTATGTAGGCAAGTTCCAAGCGGTTCTCGGATACTCGTATTTACGGATGTTGTGTGGAAATGAAGTGCCAAGTGTACCGTACGCATGTACAAAGACGCGTGTACCCATACCATAATGTATGGTATACAGTATTTACCTGCCGTAAAAATCAGCAATTCATGTGGGTAAATATACCATACATGGGATGGTATGGGGTATATGTACTTATGTACTTCAATTTCACTATACAAGGGCATGTTTTGTTTGGATGCGAAACCCCACCCGGAACAGTGGCACGTGGAGGTTTCTTTGGGACCCACGCACAAACAATGTAACATATGTAACAGTCGCGGTGTTGACGGTTACTTGGGGAGAGGAGCATCTATGTGAAAAATAGAATCATGTGTGTAATATATGTATATCAATAGAAACTTACCACTCATCCCAGGGGACCAGAAACAATCAGACCATCAAAAGAAAACCACGTCTCCCGGTGAAAAGCCAATGTTATGGGAGGATTTCCATGTTGAGTTTCCCCCGGTCTCCGGGTTTTTTTTCTGCTCTTGGGCACAAACATGAGACAATCATGCGACAGAAAGAGCCAGTCCATGTTGCAGGACACAGTATCCCTAAGAATCCAGGTATGGTATATTTCTCTACATTTCGCTTAAATCTATATGGTAAATGTAGGTAAATATACCGGTCCCATGGATCCTATGGGTTAAATTCAGACCATTCCTATATCTGAAACATCCGCAAAACAGACTTGGATCGGAACCAAGAAAAACATCAAGAAGAGGTTGCTTCAGAACACCATACTGTTGATGGAGGAAATCCTGCACCACCTGGGATGTATACCCTGTAAATAATGGGATAAACTGCCTACCTCAGCTGGTTCGCCGGATTTCAGCCATCAACAGTATCAATAAAAAAGACTTGGTTTTAAAAACTGCATTTCTTTACTTTAAATGTCCACAACTACTGTATATTCTAGGAGTTGAGGCATTGAAAAGCAAAGAAGGCTGGAGTTGAGGCCAAGTTTTTTGTGTAGCTGCGACTCCAATTTCAGTACCTACCTGCTGGCCACCCTCCTGCGCAAAGTTCATTTGACAGAATGTTGAGATAGCCTTCACTGGACAGCTCCATGCAGAGAGGCTTTTCCGCAGAAGTTGGGTAACGGCAATGCCGCGAAAAACCAGCAGAGACCCTTGCACCAACTAGCATGATCTGCCACTTCACAATCTGCCTGTATACGCTTGTGACTGTGATCACTCTTTAACCTTCATCTTGTTCACCCCATTTTCGCCGAAAGGGCCCAACCTCTTTTTTCTGCGGAAACGATGTGAAACTCTCGCCTTCGAGCGCTGCAGCGTTGTTTCGGTTGGATAATCTTGCCGAAAACACCCAAACTCGTGAGCGTGGCACAGACGCACAAGGCAGGTCAGCAGAATCGACAAGACTATGCTCCCGGCTGGGTGGCCCAGGTGCGCAAATTCACGAAGATGTGGCATTTGTAGCCGGCATACCTCCTGCTTTCCTCTGAGCGAATGCCTTTAGGTGAAGATGTTTGCTGAGAAAAAGTCATGACCCAACAAAACCATAAGAGTGGGCAATGGCTATTGCAACCAAACAAAAACATCACATACCTGACACTGGAGGACACTCGACGGCTATTTTTCATTTCTCAATTGAACACAGGTTTTACGGGATGTCCAGTCCAAATCCAACAAGGTACATGATGCACATCTGCTTTCTTAATGTAATGTACCTTTCCATTTTTCTGGCGGCATATAAAATATAGATATCATGGATTATGATCATCTATATAAAAAATAAAGGTGCAGTTCACATATACAATATGTGTACGGACGTAAATCACAACATAGTGACATGACAAACAAAAGGCACAACAATTAATACAAGTACATAGGCAAATATCATATATATTTATGTATATGAATATGTACTGCAACACCGCCAGAAAATGACAACTGAAACCTAATTCATTGGATCAGTCAGAGCCACAACACTTCCTTGGAAACTAAAGGTGTGTTTAAATCTATTCTAAATTTTGGGGCAGCGCCGACCAGAGGACGAAACTCGGCTTGAGGAAACTGAGCATTCAGACCCCTATTGCTTCAATGGAGTCACGAAACAAAGCTTCATTCCGGGCTATTCCGGTGTCCGGCAATGGGCTATGGAATGCTCCCAATCAATTGTAGATGGCAGGAAGTCAACCACCATTCAAAGAATGGTAGTTCCTTTTAGATGATTATAGACCCTTACTTAAAAGATAGGGGGTTCGTAAACCAACCTATGAAAAAAGGGTGGTTGGACTTCCAAGGTATATGTACATATGAGGCGGGTGCTTTTTTCAGTTTTGATCTGCTTTCTTCGTGAAGGTCCCCACAGCCTAGTTCAAGTCTTTCTGATCATCCAGTGGACCCATTTCGGGAGTCCGGACTCCCCAAACCAAAACCATCGGACCCAGGTGAAATACACAACTAGGTGGTGGTTTCAACCCATTTGAAAAAAATATACCCTCCCTAAAAGTATAACATAGTCTCTGAAAATAGGCCATCCCAAAAGGAAAGCAATCTTCCAACCATCCGTTTTCAAGTGTTATGTTAGTTTTGGGGAAGGTAATTGTCAATTTGGATCCTTTCCCCAGCTAGGGGTGAAGATTTAGAAAAAAAAGAAAAAAACACCTAGGAAATGTAAACTCCTTCTCCTTTCCTTTGTAACATTGATGTTGTCTTCAACCCAATTGCAAACATTTCGGCAAACTGGATCATTTTCCTCGAGGCATAAACATTCAAAAAAACAACATTTGAAACCGCCCAGTAGTGATTCTATGTATACTTATATCAACCTTAGAAACAAGAAACACCTTTCAAAAAACAAACCATCCCTCAGAATCCAGACCCCTCCCGAGAATAGGATTGATGGTCAACACATCCCATCCCCAGAAAAGGAAAATATAGGGGTAACCCGGATTCTTAGGACACACCTGAATTCTTAGGGAATCACATTTGATTGTAAGTTTGGATTTTCTTTGGTATACATTTTGGTACATGTTTTTCTTTCCGGGGTCTTGAGAAGAAAGAAGCCAGAATCAAAAGGTATATCTGGATGCTTAGGGTTAGGGTATGTACTTTCTACCATTTTACCACCAACCAACCAACATAATTGACAAAGCATCAACCAACCCACTGAGATTTTCTTTATGGGATACACCCTGGAAAACTTACATCTCTGGATGCTTAGGGCTAGGGCATTCCGGACCCATGGACCATCCGAAAATTCCTTCCGAACCCAAATCTGTTGGCGCCTCATTGAGCTTGAAAGTGATCACAATACGATCGTTCAAGGCCGTGGGGTCTGGGATTGTTAACCTCGGGGAAGTTTGGGGGAGGGAGTTCTCCGTCCCATATTCATCCCTACTAGGACGGATGTCCCGGGATGGGTTTGTTAGGATCAATGGTGACGGATCAATGGGGCATTTCAGTTATTTCACGTAATTTTCACGTACTTATAAATGGAGATTTTGTTGGGGTTATAATCCATTTACAAATTTCCTGGGACATCCTATGGGGTATAACTGTATAACACCAACCACCAAACAACATGGTTGTTCTGTTGGAATCTTCGCCGGTGAAACGGGAGTGAAGTTCGGGGAAATGAACCACCAAAAAAAACACAGGGTCCCTTACTTTCCTTCGAAATACTGGTTGTTTAATAGGGATCCTTATTTCATGATTATGACATAATCTCCATATAACTGGGCACTAAAATCCCCAATAATCATAACCAAACCAACCAGGTCTTTTTTTGATTGCTCAAATATCAGCCAGTGGGCTTTGAATTACAACACCCAACCCACAAGATGTATGGTAGATTCACCATGATTCACCTATAAATTCACCCTCCAACTCTAAAATGTAAATAAACAAAAAATGCATGGATCCTATTGGCAAGGAAACAAAAACCTCCTGGCAATTCTTTGAGACCTTTTTGGGATGGCTAAGTGACCTCCAATTAGGGGATGAAAAGGTCACGGCTTGAATCACCTGGCTGGAACCCTTTCATGACTCTTCTTTTTCTTTTGGAGTGAAAAGGGTTTGTTTTGAGGGCTTTGACCGGTTTGACCTTCAAAAATCGAGTCGTCATGCCTGGACTCTTGGTATATATCAGATTCTCCATGTATTTTCAGGTGAAATCATTAAAAAATTACCCAACTTATGTTGGGCCATGGCCCCATTTCACCCCAGGCCCTAGGCCTTGTTACGGGGCCCGGTCCGTTTCATATCTACGTCCCGTCCCGCCGAAGGCCTTGCTACATCCAAGGCACTCCGTGAAGATGGGCGGTGATTCATCCAAGGTTTGGACCTCTAGAGGTGGAAAATTATCAGCTGATCTTTGGAGGTTCATCATCCCAGATGCTCAATGTATGGTATATTTACCTACATTTACCCCTAAAACTACCCAAATGTAGGTAATTAGGCCATACATTGAGCATTTGGGCAAATATATATATATATAAATTTATTTGCTATGAACATATGAAATAGATGTTGCTATGAAAATGCCACCTACATTCCCATTACGCATCCATTGGAAAATGGTACATTGGTACATTTACCTACATGGATGGTTGATTTTGATATCTAGTAAGTTTATGTAAATATTCATATGTGCCAAGGGCTACACTACTTATATTGGGGATAAACTCATCCAACCTTTGATAGGAAACCTTATAATGGGTGTATATAAACCAAAACAGAAGTCATGATGAATACCAATCCAAACAATGCACTTTTGCAAAGAAAATCACTCAAATCTCCATGCATTTTTTTGATTCTTCCAATATGTGTAGTTTGAAAGTTTTTGTGTGCATAGAAGAAGTCCGCGGTTATGCGATCAACCACTCAGATGGGTCGAGAACACTCTCTTGGGTGGACCTCATAGCATGCGGGTCCAGACCGCTCCTAAACCATGGATTTGCGAACCCGTCTGGGTTCGCGACACCACAGGATAAAGGGCGCACGATTGGTGATGGCTGACAGAGATGGCAGAAGAAGCGACCCTGGAAATGGGCAGTCCTCACGCACTGACCCAAGTGTGCTGGAACCATATCCAAGTTTTTCCCCGACCAGAGATCTGAAGTCAGGGAATGTCACCTCGAGGCTCATCTGCCACATGTACAGGCAGAACGCCATATTCCCATCCCCAACGAGAAGCGTCTGGCGCTCACCGCGTAGGTTGTGTTGGAGGTAAGATAAACCTTCTACACGTAGGCAACCCCACCGTCTTCCAAAACCTAGCAAATTCTTTGAGCTCAACAAAATGAAATTTTATCATCTTGCCAAATGCTCCATGTATGGATTATTTACCTTTATTTAGCCTAACTGTTTGGTAAATGTAGGTAAACGTTCCAAATATGGAGCATTTGTTTAACATGTTGTTTTTGACAAGTCTAGGTCCGATTTTTTCTGCCTAAAGTTGCATATATCCATCCTCAAGTTTTTGGAGATTTTCATTCCCCTAGAAGGTGTGCCTCTACCAGTTATAAATGGCCTATTCTAACTCCTATAACTAGTGTGAAATCATCCCAGTGAAACCCATTCATTTCCTGCCAGTCAAACCTCACCTTTTTAAACAAACAAAACCAACTCCTTGAGCCGGACCGGAAAGTCTGACTTCCAGGCCCCCCGGACGGTACCAATGCCTTGTTGCAAGGTATAGACGTTGCTGGGACCTCAGCCGGAGCGACATTTCTGACCGACCCGTCAACACCGTCGCCATCATCAGGGAGGAGTGGACCCACAATGCCACACTTCCACCTAAGAAATATAGCAAATGATGGTGGGCTTCATAATTCCTTGATCATATTCAGCCGGCTATTTCCTAGTGTTAAAAAAAAAAACGTGACGTTGGCACAGGTTGGTCAGGGTTTGCCATAATCACCTGAAACAACCTTAAAAAATAGGTGAAACCCTACATCACCAAGGGACTTGCTACCTGTCAATCTTTAGGGGCCCCATTTTCTCATGTAACAAGGTTCTTATGGTGGACCCCGTTGGTACCCCTTAGATTCCCATGACGGATGCTGAGCTCTCCCCGACCAAAGTTTCCAGTTGAGTCGAAGATCATCTTATTGGCTGGTACCTTTTCACGCGTCAAGATTTGTCGAGCTTGAAACCCAAAAAAAAGTCATGCCCAAGGTGTCGTTTTTGGACACATGTTTTTTTGAATAATAATAATAATAGTCATAATAATGATAATACTAACAATAACAAGGTGAACAAAAACAAAAAAATCAACAGGGTCTGGGATTTCAAGGCTATTTTTTGGCAAACATGTGTTATTTTTGATTGTGATTTTAGGGTCTTGGATTGATTAAAAGAAATCCAGTAGGATTGTTTTCTTTGTGATCTCAAGGTGTTTCTCATAAACTGCTTTGATTAAAATTTCTTGAGATCATGGTGCCTCAAGCAAAAGGAAGGTTTACGCCCTCCCGAAAACCTAACAACATGGAAGCCGCAGGAGATTTTTTGTTGTTTTGGACTCGAGAAAATGGGATTGCACGGAGAAAAACACCATCGGAAGCTGAGGAAAGGATTGAGAACTTGGAATCATTCAATTCCCAAACAAGAACCCATGGAAAGCTTGGAATCATTTGCTCACATGAAACACCCGGAAAAAAACAAAAACAACCATTTGTTTGTCATCATGGATCCGTAAATAGACCAAACATTCCATGGATGGGTTTTGGGATTTGTG
Source organism: Breviolum minutum Mf 1.05b.01 (assembly GCA_000507305.1). Taxonomy (NCBI): domain Eukaryota; class Dinophyceae; order Suessiales; family Symbiodiniaceae; genus Breviolum; species Breviolum minutum. Next base: position 46,072 of record DF240528.1, read on the forward strand.
AAACAACTGCTTCTGCCCAATTCCTTTGTCTCACCAGCAGTCATTTCTTGATTGAAATTGTTTATGCCTTAAACTTCGTGGAGCCGGATAGATCGGTTCCATCCGCCCGGATAGATCGTCCCTTGAAATAGTGCGCATTGTTTAGGTTGGTAAGAATTACATTGACCCCCGAGAAATCTCATTGAATATAGGACAGACTTCCTCACTTTTTCACGATAAACATGACTTCATATTGCTTCTAAAATAGTTGGAAGATTGGTATTACCACATTCCTAAACCAAATGGTGATGAAAACTAGTGATGAATCCCATGGTAGAAAGTACAACATTAATTTAACCACATCCATGGTCCATGACTGTTTACATATAAATCTAACATACATCTGGGCAAATTACGATATTATGATTTCCGTCAAATAGAGGATCGATTTCACATCCTCCGCTTTCCCTATTGGGGAGACCTCGGCTGAGGTCGCCTACAAATTGCCACTCGCTACATGAAAAAAAAAGGAACGCCAGATTTGAGTCATCAACCCTCAACCCCTAAGAATCCAGACCCCTCCCTAAAATAGGATGTTTTGGGTTCCAATCCCATCCGAAAAGAATAGGATTTTAGGTATAATCCCTTCCGAAAAGGACAAATCTGGATCCTTAGGGAACATATGAAACGTTTCTGAAATAACACATCCAAACCTTCCATTCAAAGCATTCACGAGCCTCGTCATCTTGGGCAAAGCAGTAGATGAAAGGATAATTGGTCTCTTCCTGGGTTGAAAAACCCTGGAAGATTAACATGCCCTAAGGATCATTATTTTGAGGACCCTACCCCTTCTATACAGGTTCAAACCCTTCCATTGGAGGGTCCAAGATCCTTAGGGTGGAACATAATCACGGAGGTTTGTAAGATGATTTTCCTTTCTAAATGGGTGATGGCTGTAGGTTCCAGCCGCTAATCTTCCTGGGTTTTTCAAGGCTGTGTAAATTACTAGGTGGTGGTTTGGAATGCCAACCCATTTAGAAAGAATATGCGAACGTCAAATTGGATCATTTCCCCAGGTAAGGGTTGAACATTCAAAACCATTTGAAACCACCAATTAGTAAAATACTATAATTCCTGATCATAATTGTTTTGGGGATTTTGGGGGGATTCCCTTACCCAAAACCATCAATTTGCGGGAATTCCCAACCGGGAACGAACTGGTCGCGATGAAATTTGCACCCGGGGAGTCCTACCCACGTGAGATAAGGTGTATGAGGTTGATTATTAAGGGTACAGTACCATCCCAAGGGTATCACCATTTTCCCTATGTTTCAATAGATGAAATCGTCATTTTTTGCTTATGAACAAGATTCACTTTCACAGGCTTATATATAGCTTTGGAATATATAGCGTGTAAATAAAGTTATAGGATGTATGTATATATATATATACATGGTATAGCAGGTAGTAAATGCATAGTATAAGATATGCTAATATGTATGTATGTCCCAAATCCAAACATTGGTAAGATTTCATCTCCAAATAACCACAATCAACCAACATACCCAGCAAACATTCACTTTTCAACTCTTCAATTGCTAGGTGGTGGTTTCAACCCATTTGAAAAATATGAGTCAAATTGGATCATCTCTCCAGGTAAGGGTAATTTTTTTTAAAAAGATAAAACCACCAACTAGATTATGTTTCTTTATTGGTTTCTCTACCTAGACATCCAGTCACACCGAAACTGAGTTTCGATGTCATGACTGGACCCGCCCAAAAACAACGATAGCAATTTTTTCACACCAAACTCACCTCATTGAGGTTGGATTTGCTTGTGAAGGATGCTTGGGAAACAGTGAACCCCAAAAATCGGACCGTACCCAAACCCTTACCATCCATGTATGGTATATTTACCTACATCTACCATATTTTACCATTAAAATCCAACAAATGTAGGTAAATATATAATATACCATACATGGATGATATGGGAAATGGTGGTGCGTTTCATGGTGATGAATCCATCCCATGCTACAAAATAAAAAATCACCTTCCAACTTCTTCAAGACGTGACCTTTTGATACCCCCAAAATGGAGGTCACGTTTTCTAGCCCTGAAAAGGTCACGGCTATGGGTCCAAACGAGGTCACGACTTGAAGAACCTGAAAAAAACACATTCCAAGTTTCTAAGCTACTGAACTTGGGAGTGGTTAGCCACGCCATCTACTTTCACTATGGTCTATTTGGATGTCTCGCATCCTACAAGGTGAGCCCCTACGAGTTACAAGTGGAACTACAACCCTTTTATATAAGGCCGAAAATCAATGGGTTTGCCTGGGGCTATAAATGGGTTTGTTCAGCCACTCTCACACACCTGATGGACACAAAGTGCTGATGGCAAAAGAAAACTTTGAGATCCAGACAGAAAGGCCAGAGACAATGATATCCACATCCTATCAGTCACAGGGAAGGAACAAAAACCCGTAAGAACTAGGCATATCATTCGTGAGAAAATCCAGGTGTTTTTATCCCTGATGGAAAAAACAAATATCACCAAGCACCTGGGGTAGTTCTATAAAGATCAAGAGGATAGACTTCACCACCCACCTGAAACAAAAAAAACATACACAAACATGGAGCCTGTCCAAAAAGATCCGGAGGTGCTGTTTTTCACCCCATTGGTGTTTTTTTCACCTTTAAAAGTCTAGGCTATGGCAATATGTCGTGTCTGCTGTTCCCCCACAATGTTATAGAAATCCATGTAGTATCCATGTAACCTATAGATTGAACCATGAAGCCACCTCCTGATTTTAGGTTTTAGGTATGGCAGTGAAAAAGGCCTCATCCATCCCGCAAGCCTCCATCCCGCAACATCAGTAAAAATGAGCGACGAGAAGAACTCTCGTATACTTTCCATGATACCGGTTGTCCACGAACAAAAACACCAAGCATTTCAGGTACCTAAAATGGAGGTACTCACCTATATAAGCTGTATGTAAGACATATGTAAGGGAAAACCCACGCCCAAAATAGCCGTTTGTGGTTCAGTACCTCCATTTTAGGTACCAGAAACTTTTGTGGAACAAAAACCTCTTAAAGTACTTTCCATTAATTATACTCATTAATTCATATGGATCCCTTAATGGCTTAAATTATAATCCCTACTAAGTGGGTAGTATTTCATCCCCATATAATCCCCTAAACAACTAGGGGCCCTTTAAATGGCAACCATCCAGGTTACCGACCCCTCCTGGTCCATAATGTTTGATCGGTGTAGCTGGTCTAGTCGTTCGTTGCCATCCCTTTTTAAACATATATATATGGTCGTCAATTTGGATCATTTAATATCCAGCGTTCGGGTTTGAACGGTGAACAGATATTCCGTTTCAAACACCAACATCATTTTATTTGCAAGGAAAATCCCTCAACATCACCGTTCGCAACATTTGGGTGTTTCCTAAAATCATGGGTTTTCCCCCCGAATCATCCCATGTTTAATAGGGTTTTCCATTATTTTCACCATCCATTTTGGGGTACTTCTATTTTAGGAAACACCCATTTTAATAAATGATCCAAAACTTTGAAACAAACCACCCACTAGAAAACCATGATTACTGGATCTAAGCTTGGTTGGTGGGTGGCAGTGCTTTCGAAAGAAAAAAGTGTGAAATATGTATGTCCATGAAAATTATGACAGCAAAAGTTGGCATGAATTAGGCAAGTGAGTGGCCGGTGAGTGGGTTCTTTCCGGATAGTGAGCAGCACTGCCGTGTACAAAATCAACCGTAGGGATCCAGAGTAGGCTTCGCGAGCATATGAGTCTAGCCAGGCAGCCAAAATCGAGATCAGTGAACCAAAATCTTTGAGGAATAGAATGTAAAGTAGAAAGCTCATCAAGTAAGGCGGGTGGAATGGTGGAATTCGTCGCCATGCGCAGTATATCCAGGAACAGCGTCAAATCGACGTGTTTGCCTTTCTTCGTCGCACCGGCAGAGCTGCCACTAAAAGTAAGGTCAAGACACTGTCCTGCCTCATCACTGTGCAAGAGCAAGTAGCCATCATTGGTGCGTAGCTGGGCACCAATCCGGGAACAGAAAACACCAAACCCGTTTTTTCACCCCGCAAAACCCACTCTTCCAAAGGCGCAGCCTCTAGGGGGAGTCCAAACAACTTCAAACTCTGTAGAAAGGATATGGAATTCATTCCCCAAAAGGAAACTGAATCTAAACATGGAAATTGCATCATACTCCGGAATGGTAATAATATCTGCCATAGAATAAATCACTTCATTGGAATAATAAATGTTAATTGGCTCCCTGATTGTCACCAAACATTTCAGGCACCTTGAATGGAAGAATCCTCACATATATAATCTGTGTGGATACAGCTGATGGACGCGGGAAAACCCAACCCCCGCCAAAATAGAGGTAAATAATCTTGACATCCCTCAGGTCCCCTGCTGAAAGTTAAACTTTAGTGGGTTAAATGTAAAATCCCACTAAACTCAAAGGGGCTAAGGGAATACGGCTAACCTAAGATATGCCAAGTAAGGCAAAAGGATTCTGGCATTTTTGGTACCTGAAAGTTTTCACTGATATTTGAGGAATATTGGACGACTCTAGGGGCACCTTAAGATCCTTAAGGATCATCTTCAAGGTGGGCCCCGGATGCAGTTCTTAATGGAGTTATGGGGCCCCTATAAATGGCCTTATAAATGCCTAACTGTTCTTGTAACCCTAGTTATAGGAGTTATAAACCCAGTTATAGCTGGTAGGGGGCACACCCTGTTGATTGGTGCAATATTTTCATGGTCAATAGTATGCCGCAAGATCTTGTGGCTTTCCCAGAATGTTTAGATGAGGTCTTTCATACCCTCTGGTAGACTAACATAGCAATGGAAAACCATCATTTTTAATAGGAGATACATCTTCATATGGTGAGTTTCCTATTGCTACGTTAGTTTACCGGAGTGTAGATGTGTTTTGCTTTTATTTAGCGCCAACAAATGGCAAGTGAAGGTTTACTTTGGGATACGTGACCTTTGCACAAGAAATAAACCAACCACTTTTAACTTGGGATATAATGGGGTAGTAGCCAAGCAAACATCTTCAGAAGATCTATTTCTAGTTGGTGGTTTCAACCCATTTGAAAAATATTCGTCAATTTGGATCATTTCCCCAAATAGGGGTGAAAATCAAAAACATTTGAAAACCACCACCTAGCTACTAAGTGGGTGGTATAATCCCCTTATACTCATTGGTTCATACGGATCCCTTAATGGCTTATTATAATCCCTACTAAGTGGGTAGTATGATCTTCATGATTTGGGAGGACTAGGGAAATGAACACAATAAAATAAACACATGAGGCCCCTGCTGCCAAGTTTGGCACGCCTGATTGTACTTCCACTTGTAGATGTCATCATAGTCCGTTCGGCTTGTCACACCTTAGTTGTCCGTCGAATCGATTCTTAAGGCGTAAAACTGCAAAAGTGGTATCATCAGAAAAGGGGACCATATATCTACAGCTAGGAATACTTAGGTTTTCCCAGCTTTTAAAAGTGAACTGCTTCAAGTGGGTTGCAATTTGCAAACCCTACCATCCTGAGGTGTGCCATCTTATGCAATGGCTTATGGACTTCATCTTCCAATCGCCGGGAAATTTTCCCGTTGCAAAAACAACTAGAGCCTGGAAAACCTCACCAAAAAAAGTGATGTGTAACTCGCCCAGAGATTTTGGGAGTGCCAAGTGTCACAGAAATCTAAGGGAAATAAGGTCTTATTCAGATATTAACAATCATCATCCTAGCAAGGCCATACTTCTGATGGGGGGGGCATTGGAGGCGTAACCTTTAATTTCTATCCCTTAAACATATGGCAAGAAACATTAAGACCTCATTGACCCTAGGATTAAATTTGATATGATCAAAGGCATAATATTTCACCCCAAAAATTTGTTGGAAAATAAGTTGTCATTTTCGGAGGAGGATATGAAAAAAACACCTCCACAGGATTATTTGGGAAGTTCTGGACGAGTCAAGGGATGTGTGATTTCCCCATCAATGATGCTATCGTGGGCAGAGTGAAGGTAACACATGAAAGTGGAAAATCCCACATCTTCAATAGGAAATGCATCTTCATTCATGGTGGATTGTCCATTGTCATCTTAATCATCTAGAGCTTTTAGCTTTTGGGGGGGACGTGTCATCCTAGCATTTTGGGCTTTGAGGTTGACTCGCACCCCAAAGTGGCATGCACAAAGAACACCACCCACAACCATGATCACCAACCAACCAACCAACCAACCACTACCAACCAACCAACCAACCAACCAACCAACCAACCACTACCAACGACTGCACTTTTTGAGTCACCCCTACCATCAGCATCAGCATCTTCAATATCATCCAGATCATAGACCCAAAACCTGAAAACTCGCCGAGCGTTTAAGACGTCGTTTTTCAAATGTTCCACGCAACAAAAACATGGCAACCCTTAAGTTCCACTGCCAAAAGTTAAACTCTTAGTGGGTTACATACAAAATCCCACTAAACTCAAAGGAGCTAAGATAGCTAAGGGAATAAGGCTAATCTAAGATATGCCCAGAAAACACAGATGTTTATGGGTTCAAACACCGATGCTCACAAGGTGTTTGGATTCCTAGGGGATACAGAATTTGATCAATTAATTGCATGCTTATATAGATCCATTAGTAAGGTTCAGCTTTTAAATACAAGATTTGGATCCTTACCAGCTATAACTAGGGGCCCATAACTCCACTTATAGGGGTGGAAATAACCCCAGTTACCCATCTATTGTTGGCCATTTAGAGGGGTTAAGTAGCACTTGGGGGATCATCCCATTTAGTAAATGATTAATAACCATGGTTAGTAAGTCCCCTAAGTAGGGTTATTCCCCTTCCAAATGGGCTAAATGGCTTTTAAATGGGGATTACTATCTACTTACTAAATGGGATGATCCTCCAAGTCTAGTAGAGGCTCATCTTGTGGGGTCCGAAGAAATAGCCTGCCCTTATGCCTTAAGGATCCGCTTCTATGTCCCAAGAAAGGGATTTCATGCAATGAAATCCTATGACCGTTTGGGATGGGATTGTGAGACCATCAATCTTTTCATCTAGGGAGGTGTCTGGATTCTTAGGGAGGGATTGGAATTGGGTCTGAAGGATATGTTGCTTCACTGAAATGTCTATAGGTCGCCAAAAAAATATTTTGGCTCTTTTGATGGATACCCGTCCAGCGATTGGTCATTTCAGATGCTTTCCTGAAAACTAACATGGATACCCAAAATGATGGTTTGAAAAAGGTGGCCCCTTCTAAACATGGCCATTTTTGGTATGTTAAATTTCAAGGGGAAAAAAAACTATCGGCACCAATCCGGATAATGATATCTAACGATACATGTAGTTGCATCTTAATTAGGTGAAATATCATATTCAGCTACGATGTTGCGAGCATCTTTCCTGATATCTGCTTTTTTGTACTCTACTTTGGGTTCATTAGGACGTTGGTTGATCTTCTCCCATTGGGAAGGGTTTTTCAACATGTTCATTCTCCAAACCTTCCGTTTGCAAACCCAAAGCTGATGCGCAAAACCCAAAGAATCCAGGAATCTTCTGTTTCTCTTGTCCTGGGGATCCAGTCATATATTCTCAGAGGATGAGCAACGGATGTTAAATCAACTATTAGAAAATTGGTGGTTTGGGTTGGTGGTTCCCTGTGATTCCAAAGGATGTATCTGACATGTTCGAGGGCAACTAGGATATACCAGGATTTGCTAGCCTATATAGGGTATTTTGCCGGTATGTTCGAGCTATGTTGCCGGTATGTTCGAGCACAAATGCCAGTATAGTCGTTCGTATCTTCCCCGTATAGGCGACCATAGCTTAATATCTCCAACATAATGCTACCAACGGTCCACATCGACCATTGTCCATTTTCGTTCAATTCTTTGGGGCTGTTGAAAACGTTTGGTCGGGGCTCTGAGCCGAATATATTCGGAAAGTTGCGCATGTTTGTTGGTCACAGTGTCCACGTGCCGGTATGTGCGTTCCACGTGCCAGTATGTCCTTTCCACGTGCCAGTATGTGCGTTCCACGGGGTGTCCACGGTCTGTCCACGGTCCACTTATTTTTGAAAAATCTTGGGAAAAGAATGGAAAAGAGAGGTGTTTTGACTTCAGCCGGATTTTTATCAAGATAGTCATTAACATCATATCAACATAGATCATTATATAACATTATATTGGTCGATTCAATTCCGGGTTTGCCATCATTGCCACTATAGGCTTTTAGTTGTTCCCGGTATGGTCTAGCGGGGCTGCCAGTATAGGCGAGCCCAAATGCCCGTATGTTCGAGTAAAACCCCGGTATAGGCGAGAGTTCCTGACATAGCCTAGCCTATACCAGATATGGTCGAGGAAGATGAGGGGGTTTAGATAATCTCCTTATGGGGGCACCCCTAGAATCCCGAACCGTCAATTTTGCGTGGATTAAATCACCTCCAAAACCGCCTAATTTTTAGGTTCCATGCTCTCATTCTCAGAAGGTGAGCCAAGATGCCCTAAGGTTCTTGCTGAAGAGAAAATATTGGAAACGAACGGCCACCAGTTAAGGGTGCTAGTGAATATATATCCCATGTTTTTTTGTTGTTTCTTTTTCGTTTCGGGGTTTATATGGGTGTTTCCTTAAATTGTGGTACCCCCAAAACACCCCAAAATGATCATTTTGAGTAGGAAAACCCATGGTTTTTGGGTACCACCATTTTAGGAAACCCCCATATAGATCACCCGTTTTTTCTTCACCATCAACAGTGGCACCCGGCCTTAGGACCCACATCCAAAATTCCTAACTAAGAAGAAGAAAACAGTACCATAGAATAGGGCCTGTGCATGACACCAAAACTGGGACGGTAACTAGGAACACTAGGGTTTCTGAAACAAAAACCTTAGGGAATGTTGGGGAATTATAGGAAACTATACCCTAAGAATCCAGACCCATTCCTAGAATAGGAAGTTTCGGATTCCAACTCCCATCCGAAAAAACATAGGAATATAAAAAAAGGGGTATCATCATCCCGGATTCTTATGACATACAGTTCCGGATTCTTAGGGCTGAATTTTTTGTATGTCCTTTTTTTGGATGCTTCCCCTTCCCAGGATGCCAATAAGAAATGAAGACTATATATCCCTCTGGTAAACTAGCATAGCTGGCTGGATCTTGAAGGGTGGAGATCACCCTCACCACCCCCCGGCGCATAGGGGCCCCTTGCGTGCCACATTGATTGCCTGAGCCGGACCAAAATAGGGTACACCCCAATTCCAATTCCCCCCAAGAAATAAGGCTTTGCGAAGGGATTATTGACTCCCATTATCCCTTCATTAGGCCGTATTAAGGCCATATTTCTTCAAGAGTGGGGGTTGGGAATTGCCGGAGGTGGATTCCCATAAGCAACACACTGTCAGGCCACCCTCTTTGAGTCACCAAGCTTCTCTTGTTAGAACATTGACTCCCTCAAAATTGACATTTAGGTTCCAGGTTATGATAATGTGCAGTCCCTTTTTGCTTCCGTACTATTCTAGTTGGTGTGTTCAACCCATCTGAAAAAAATGCTCGTCAAATTTGATCATTTTGCAGGGATCGGGGTAAAAATAGAAAAAATGAAACCACATCTACTAGACTTACTTTGCAGCCATTGCCCGCTCAACAAAAAAACATGTATCGAAATTAGTAACCCCCTCAAAACTTCATCATGCAGGTCGGCATACCTGGCTTTTCAATGTCCTTGCTCGCACCAATGTACGTGTGTGTGTGTGTGTGTGTGTGTGTGTGTGTGTGTGTGTGTGTGTGTGTGTGTCTGTGTGTGTGTGTGTGTGTGTGTGTGTGTGTGTGTGTGTGTGTGTGTGTGTGTGTGTGTGTGTGTGTGTGTGTGTGTGTGTGTGTGTGTGTGTGTGTGTNGTGTGTGTGTGTGTGTGTGTGTGTGTGTGTGTGTGTGTGTGTGTGTGTGTGTGTCTCTTTATTAACCCTAAGAATCCAGACCCATCCCTAGAGTAGGATTGATGGTCTAAATCCCATCCCCAGAATAGGATTGTAGGGGAAATCCCTTTCTTAGGACATACCTGGATCCTTAGGGTAAAAGCGATAGTTATGAACATGACCTATGACGATATCGGCACAATTGAATTTATCAAATATAAACTCTCTGATAATGATTTCTCAAGTGCGTCAGATTCGAGGGAACAAGAATTCAACATGTTACATTGTTACATGTTCTGGCCAGTAACACTGCAACCATAGCATCTCGACTGCCAGTTTGGGGTTTGATGATCAATTACCCTGGGCATCCAATCACGGAAACTGAGAATGGTAATGGAACCTAAATATCATGCGTTTTGGAGGTGATGAAGGACACCCCCAATCTTTATCTGGAGAATATGACGGTTGATGCCGGATGGGCATATAGGAAGATTAGGGATCTACCCCCAAAGATGCCTAGGGTTAATAAGTACCAAAGTACATTAATGAGATTCTGGTCATAATGGCCTATTGCCAGCATACCTACCAGTAGTGTAGAATTGGACCTTCTTCATCAACGAAGCTTCGGATTTTAAATACATTCGATCTAGTGAAGACTTTATATAGCGATTCAAACCCATGCTCCAGCAATTTTGATTCAACGGTGACTTTACAAGATGCCCAAGTCAAAATTTAGGAGTTTTGGCCCCACGGTGGCAGGTTCAACAAAGACCCCAAAATCTTTGACCCCAAAACACCTAACCTACTGGGATGTCCTGCTGGTACTTGGTAAACTGATCATGGGTCGTTACGATCACTTCCAACAGGACACCTAGCCTAACCCTAGGCTTCCAAATATCTTGGTAGTATGTGTTTGGACGCTTGTTTGGGGGCATGGTGATTTTTCATGGTACAATCCGTAAAAAAATACCCCCTAAACAATTCCAAGAAAGTTACAGTAAGGGTTTAACCATTGGTTTCCCTTTATAAGGCCTTATTGAACCCTTATTTCTGAGACCAACTTCTGCGCTGTGAAAAAACACATTTTGGGGACCTTTTCTCTGATTCCTCACAACGCCCTTGGGCATGAGTGTGCAAACGCCGTATTTCACCGTGAACAAAAGTATGGATGATTTTAGGAACCCCATGACAGATCTATGGAAAATACTATGCTATGCATTTACCCATCCATGGATGCTTAAATTTGATGATAAATGATGGTAATTAAATGTAGGTAAATAAAACATGTGTGTGGTAAATCTAGGTATATTCCCAGTGATCCTATGAGTGGGGGAGGCATTCTTAGATTTCCCATCTTGGCAACCCTTAGGTCCCCTGCTAAAAGCTACACTTTTAGCCGGTTAAATGTAAAATCCTACTAAAGTCAAAGGGGCTCTGCGATTAAGGCTAAGATATGCCAAACCATATACACCAAAGCACACCCCCAGTTCCCTCTCCTCGCCTCGGCCATCTTCACAATTCGTCTGTTGACCTGGGTTCGAAGTTGTGGTTTCTGGTGGCCAAACCAGGCCCAAACGCAGCCGTCACGAAAGGCCATGAAAAGAACTAGTAACTAGACCCCTGAAAATTAACATGGAACCCCAACATGAAGGTTTAGAAGATGTTTTTTCTTTCCAAATGGGTGATTTTCAGGTTCCATGTTAGTTTTCTGGGGTGTAGTAGGAGGCCCATCTTGTAAGCAACAAAACGTCCGTTATTCCAAAGGATTTCCCTGGAATCGCTAAAATGCAGTGTTGATGGAAAACATCCGGCTACACCAGTTGATATGGTAAATATGTCATTATTTACAGAGTTTCATTCAATGTCAGGTGGTGCAGGATTTCTGAACCATCAACAGCATTGCCCTACTCACTACTCAGTGGACTTACTGAGCATGTGACGAATCCTTTTTCAACAGATCCTGTTTAAACCAAACTTGAAAGAACTACCTAATTTCATATAAGGTATGTAACCACAAAAAAACACACCTCCACTTTTCCAGGGAAAAACAGAACGACACAAACAACAAAAAACTAAGCATCCAAATCCATTGAGTAGGATTGAAGGTTCCAATCCCATCCAAAAAGAGTAGGATTTGAGGTGTTAATCCCTTCTTTACAACATACCTGGATTCTTAGGGTGGTATATGTACCTACATTTACAATTAAAAACATGACATACAAATGACTAAATATAGGTACATAATGGTACATATACCAAACATTGATCCTATGGGATGGTCAATTGATGTAACTCTAACACCTTTCTGTGCCCAGTGACTCTTGATTTGATTCTCCGCATCGGTGCTGTCCGTAAATGCTGGATCAGTACCTTTGTTTTAAGAGCAACCGTTGGATCGGGCGAGGAAACTTTCCAAGTTTCCATGCGGGCAAGATGGAACTGTACTACAGTTGATGGTTCAGAAATCCGGCGGTTGCACCAGTTGAGGAAAAGGTATATAGTTGAAATCCCATTATTTACAAAGTTCTGATACATCCCAGGTGGTTGTTATACGGACCTCTGAGCCATCAACAACAGTTATATATGGAGTATATATAACCCCTATAACTATAACACCTACAAATGGAGATTTGTTTAATGGAGTTTATGTCATGGGCAGTCAACCTACCCCCATGTAAGGTACCCCCATGAGAAATAAGGCCTTAATAAGGGGCTATTGACCATTGTTTTTCCCTCAATAAGGCCTTATTAAGGCCTTGTTTCTCATGGGGGTACCTTACATGGGGGTAGGTTGACTGGCCATGATCATGGGCCTCTACCTATCACTGTTTTTGTCGGGCCCACTTTGTTGGAAACAGGAGCTGTGGCGAAAACTATGTGCCGTTGAATACCACCATGGGAGAAAATGTCCAATTCAGTTGACATCTTAAGAGCCCTATAAATCATTTGAACCAGTGAACCATCCCTAGGGATCCAATCACCTTGTCGGATGATGATTGGGGTGTATAATCATCTCCTCAGGAAGGTATTTAGGTTCCATTACCATTCTCAGAAGGTGATTGGATCCCTCGGGCATGTAGCCAGCTGGTTTTATATTGAGGTTGGCTAGTGATAATGTCCTCCATCTTTGAAACCCCTTCCACCTGCCAGAAATTTGTTGATAGTAGTGGATAAACATCCATCATACAACGGAACAATTTCACTATCCCAGTCGTCCAGCGAACTTTGTGCTTACTGTAAACTTCAGGCCCCCCCAGCAAAAATCATAGCATAGCCCAGGAGTTTTCACCAACCTAGATTTCCCTAAAATAAAGGGTCCCATTTCCCGTCCAGAAAGCTACCATTTGGGGTTTTTGGTCGTGCTTTCTGTCGCGAGCTAATTTGACCAGAAATCCCTAAGAATCCAGGTATGTGCTGAGGAAGGGATTACACCTAAAATCCTTCTCTTTTTGGATGGGACTGGAACCCAAAACATCCTACTCGATCGGAATGATTCTTAGGGAGTACCCTCCCTGGAACTAACATAGAACCTGAAAATAGACCCCTGGAAAAGGAGATTCCTATTGGAAACCATCATTTTCAGGTGCGAAATGTTAGTTTCAGGGAGTGTGTGAATGACTCTTCTTGTGATGAGATTTACACTTCAAACTTAAACTTCGAACTGCAGATTTCAACTACTTGGAGGATTGGGCTCCCAGGACGGACCCAAGGATCGTTAGGATCATCCCCATGTATAAGCCATGGAGTGAAAGGCCATTTGGAAGGGGAATAGCACTAACTGGGGCGATCCTCCAAGAATTAGGAAACATAAATTCATTGTCCATCCTCAACATCATCGGCCCTCGGTCGACCTCGACCAACTTCAAGGTCGTGCCATCGTGCAACGCAAGGTCTTCGCCTCGATTGGCTCCTTCATAGTCCCAGGCGAAAATCTCCATCAGGCATTCGGGTCCCACTGACGACGAAAGTCCTATGCCAGGGTATGCTCCTGCCATCCCGGCTACGTGCCAGTTCATAAAGAAGTCTGTTCTTTCTACCGCTGACATCTCATGTTCTCGAAGAGTCCAAAGCGCCGGGAGAAACGTTCTCCTCAGGATCTACTGGAATAATATCCTGGTTGAGGGCCAAGGCCTGATCCCTGGACAAGGCGACGCTACGTCACACTGCTCTCTCGCAGTTTAGCGACACAAAACCACAAAACCAAATCTGACCTGCAAATGCATATGGCAAATCCAAATCATCACGGCTTGAATCACCTGGGGGTCTATCATTTCTTGGGCTCCAGCTTTTAGCCCTTAGTTTTGCAGGGATGTCATTAACTGTTTCCTGATCCCTAAACATCCAGTCATACCTCCTGAGAAGGTGTTTGGACCCCCATAGCCTACCAATCAAACACCAAACTCACCTCAGGAGGTATGACTGGAGGATTTTGAAAAATATATTTGTCTAAATGGATAAATTGCATCATCTCCCCAGGGATCGGGGTATAAATTGAACACGTTTCAATCCACCACATACTAGGGTGTCCGGCTGGAAGTTAGTAACCACCGGTAGTAAGTTGGTTTATTTCACCTATTTACGGGACAAATTAAAATCAACCTATTTATAGATGGGTGAAATAATCCATTTACTAAGTACCAGCAGGACATTCCAGCAGTAGGTTAGATGTCTTTTTTGGTCAAAGACTTTGGGGTCATTCTTACCCTTAGAAATGGCCTTATAAATGGCCAACTGTGGTTATTTCACCCTACTGAAAGGGGTTGTAACTCCATTTTTTAACTGCTGGGGGCCCACCATGTAGATTTCCGACCTTCAAAAAAATCATTCGCAACCAAAAAACCCTTCCAAATACCTCGTCAGGATCGGTGTTTGGACCCCAAACACCTTCTGAGAAGGTATTCGGAATATTTTTCAAGACTACGTGGATGTCCCAGGATGGGTTTGTTAGGATCAAAGGTGATCGGATCAGTGGGTGGGTTACAACCCCAACAAAAACCACATCTATAAGAATGACCTCTATTTTTGAAGGGCAACCCCCCCAAAACAAGGCCCTTTTCAATCAAAACAAGGGTCATCAAAGGGTTCCAGGTAGGTGATCCTAACAAACCCAACCCATCCCGGGACATCCATCCTTTTTGGGGGAAATGGGGCTCCCCAACTCCATGCGGCACACCAAATCATGGCACCTTTCGGCAGGTGGATTTTGCTTTTTTCTCCATGGGAACCCACGTTTCCTTCATTTTTTGGGGGTTGTAAGCCGTGGCCCTAAAACTCCAAAAGGTTTTTTCAGCCATTCATGTAAAAACATCCATGCCAGCGAAACTTCCATTCGTGACCTGAAACGATCTCCCAAATGGAGGTCACGAATAAAACACCTCTAAAAGGGTCACGAATAAAACACCTAAAAAAGGTCACTCGGAGGAACCTGGTGGGTCCAAAATTCATGAAATGTAGCTTTGTTTGTTGGTAAAATTATTGAAATATTGAACATGTAATTCACCCCCTTTTTTTTGGAAGCCTTAAGCTATACGCTGTATGATTTTGTGGGTGAGGTCATATCCAATGTTGCTATGATTTGGGTGATTTCATTGCCCGTTGAGTTCCACGACCTACTAAGAATTGGCCCTGCCACGAGAAAAGTTAGGCATCTTGCATCCAATCAATATACCATGGGCCCCCCCAAACCTACATTTCTAGAGGTTTTTATGGTAAATAACCTGTTTTTTAGGTGGCCAAAACTTTTTGTTTCATGGTCTTGGGGTCTCAGGTATGTATACATCCAGGATATTGTTAGGCTAATGTAAACCCATCTACATGTATTGCTACCAGTTGCACCATGATGGCTATTTCCAAGATGGCATTCTCATTGTCCATTTTCGCCTTCCGAGGCTTTCAATCAAAAGATGTTCTAAGGCTGCTATCATCCATTAACGGTTCTCACCCCACCCACCCAGGATGCCAGTCAGCACCAGGATTATTTCCATGTTTGTCACTTTTTTCGGCTCCCAACCCCGAAAAAAAACCTTCATTTTCCACTATTGATGGGATGGGCTTTTTTGTTGCGAAGTTTACGGTGGATCAGGGGGTTTTTGAAAATGCGCCGCCCAAAAATCCACCAAGACATGCGTTTCCCAATTTTTCAGCCCCTGCCAAGACATAAGGCTAGCTATGAACCAGGTGATTTTATAACAGGTTGGGGATTCCCTTATATTAGCTTATTAGAATCCCGGATTGTAAGTGGCTCGCATCATCCCCAACAACACCTAATAACCACAATTTTTGGTTCAACGTGACCATTTTACTCCCTAGTCAGAGGTCACCTCTGAACCTTGAAACGGGTCAGAATGGCGTTTTTTTTTGCCAGGGAAAGGGATCATGTTTCCCCCAATGCCACCCCCCCAAGATATAAGACCTTATTAAGGGATCATGCTGGGCTTCATAAACCAATCATCTACCGTTTATATGAAAAGCCAAATCAATCAAATCATAAATCATGGGCTTCATAATAAATAACCATATAAATCATCGTTTATAAACCCATGGGCTGTCATAAATAGTCATAAACCATGGGCTTCAATGGCTTCAATGGCTTCATTGTTTCTTTCCTGTGCCGGAAAACCCTATGACGTTTGCGTGAAACCTCGTGGCGCCCGGTTAACCACGGGAACCCCGCACCTTCATCCACTTGGACGGTAATGATGATCTTGTCATTCGCAATGGACTCTGTAGCCACAAACCTGGCGATCAAGTTTAACGCTGGAAAGCCGTTTGGAACGCCCCTATTTTTTAAGGCAACTGGGTTGCTGGTTTTAAGTGTAAAGTTGCCTGGAAAAAAATAGGACACTTGGCGTTCCGGAAGATATACCGTCATGAGATGAAATGGCTGAATTTTATGGAAATAACATGTAAAACCCTAGACATCCAGTCATATACTTCCTGGGGTGAGTTTGGTGTTTGATTGGTATAAGTTTTGGGGGTCCAGTCATCACATCTTCTCAGTTTTTCGTATAACTGGATGTCTAGCTAGTTAGCCAGGTTTCACGGGCAGATTTCTGAATCGCACTGTGCAAACAAACGGTCCAATCCATGACAGGTGGAAAAATTACATGGTGCAAACAAACACAAGATATACCCTTGTCTTCCAAATGACTTGCCAATTGTTGGTTTCAACCGGTTTGAAAAATAATCGTCAAATTGGGAATCTTCCACAAATAGGGGTGAAAAAAAATATTTGAAACCACCACCTAGACAAAATATACCCTAGTCTTCCAAATACCTTGCTAGTTGGTGGCTTCAACCCATTCGAAAAATATTCGTCAAATTGGGAATCTTCCCAAATAGGGATGAAAATAAAAATTGAAACCACCACCTTAACAAGATATACCCTAGTCTTCCAAATACCTTGCTAGTTGGTGGTTTCAACCCCTTTGAAAAATATTAGTCAAATTGGGAATCTTCCCCAAATAGAGGTGAAAATAAACATATTTGAAACCACCGCCCAGAAGATATACCCGAGTCTTCCAAATATCTTGTCAGTATGTATTTGGACCCCAAACACCTCCTGAGAAGATTGTAATTCCAGTCATGCCTGCAAGCTATGTTACACATTATCCGAGACACCCGGAGATTTGGAGCCTTACCGAAATTAAACCGACTCATGTTCATCCACATTTTTGAAATTCACTGGTTCAGTCAGTGGTGGATGGGATTTAAGGAAAAATTCCATGGTTCCATCGCACAAAGATTGTATATCGATGAGGATTCGATGCCGTGGGCTCAGGGCCCCTTGGACTTTTGCAGATCTGCCTTGATTTTTGGTCAACATGAATTGCATGCACCTCCACTCACATTGTGTCCGGATCAAGGCCTGCATTGACCTGCAGTTGCAGGTCCTCTGCAAGGATTGCCAACGGCCCAATCGTTTCCAGAGCGGAGACGTAGTACGCTTCTCGCGTTTCAGCTTTGAACAAACGCTCCTGCAGGTTCTTGAAGACAAAGAAAAGGCCATAATCCTTGAAGAACTCCCCGGTGTTTTTGCGCGTTGGTCTTGGGATATTTCTGCAAGGCGTGAAACCGAGCCGGCAAATTCTGCCATTTGCGCGTTGGTTTCATTTGGGCCTGGATTTCCCTCGCATGGTGGACGAGCGGCCAAGTTGTGATTTCGGCCTCCTCATCAGCAGCATATTATATTGATCAAGCTTGGTGAATATTTTCAGAAACTGATCGGATTTCATATACAAATCCATGACAAATCCTACATGTTTTGCACGGCATGTTTCCTCCCGTCAAAACAAGACTCAGAATGCGAGGCGTCTTCAAATGTCATTGGCTATCTGTATGCTATCTGTATGTTTGAGGGGAGTTATTTCATGGAACACCTGGAGAAGTTATCTATTTTGTTGAAAATGACATGATCATGATCTAGTGCGTTCTCAGTTCGCCTGACATCGTTAGCCACCAGTCCTCCCACAATCATGCTTCAAAAACCTTCTATTTCTGCTACGCCATTTTCAACTTTTCAACATGATTGCAGTTGTAATGATTTTAGGATTTTGTTCCGGGTCTACTATACCCATAGGATCCATGTATGGTCTATATATACCTACATTTGGTTTGATGTTTATGGTTTTCATGTAGCTAAATAATACACCATACAATACTATGGGATATTCGTCCCCCCCCCCAAAAAAAAACATCACAAAAAAAACAGATACATTTTCATAAGCCCTAGGGATCCTGGCTCACCTCCTGAGAATGGTAACGGAACCTAAATAATATGCGTTTCGGAGGTACTTGAACATCCCATTCATCATCTGAGACTATGACTGGATGCCTAGGATGAAAAAAAAACACAAAAAAAGCAAAACAGATACCCTCCAGGAAACTAACATATCACACCTGGGGAAAAGGAAAATCATCTTCAAATATACCTTAAAAGGGGGATATGTTAATTCCCTGGAGGGTACGTTTTCATAAGGGTAACCCTCCATGTATTTTCAGCCTGTCAAGGTGATAATTTTTCAGGTTTCCCCTGAGGACCTGAAAGGACCTTAGGAGTCGCAGATCCAGGTTTTGTTGCGAGATTTTTTTTGGTGGCAAAAATGAGCGGAATATATTGGACAAACAGATCG
Source organism: Breviolum minutum Mf 1.05b.01 (assembly GCA_000507305.1). Taxonomy (NCBI): domain Eukaryota; class Dinophyceae; order Suessiales; family Symbiodiniaceae; genus Breviolum; species Breviolum minutum. Next base: position 65,175 of record DF240528.1, read on the forward strand.
CACCCAAGTTTTTATACCTGGATCCTTAGAAAATGATCTTACCCTAGTCTTCCAAAATCCTCCAGTCATGCCTTTTGAGGATGTGTGAAAGGACCCCCTAAGAACCTTCTACGACACAGATCCTCACAAGGTATGGCTGGAACACTATGGGATCTATGGGTTCATACTATACTAACACACACTTCTAACTTATAACTGGGATTCATCAGATTGATAGGATTTTATCCTTGGAAAATGATCTTACCCTAAGAATCCAGACCCCTCCCTAGAATAGGAGTCAGGCCATCGGAAAAGAATTGGATTTTAGGTATAATAATCCCTTCCTTAGGACATATCTGGATCCTTAGGGTTATATGACCTTTTTGGAGATGTGGAACATCCTTTTCCCCACCTGAGTTCTGGCATAGTATAGTCCTTGGTACGAATGCCCAACTTGGTGCTTACCACCTTAGTTGTTTGCAGCCGGTGGAGACACACCAACCACAAAAAATACAAAACAAACAGGGCTGGGTGGGTTGGATTTTTTATGTTGACCTACTGGGAAAAGAATGCTGCCCCGGCAATTCTGCTGGTGTGAAAACGTAACCCTTCAAAAGATTTTGGTGACCTCCAAAAAGAGGATAAAAAGGTCACGGATTGAATCACCTGGGCTATATGTATACACTACACAACCTTGCATTTGCATGTGAACGATGGTGGGAAAATATAGACATATTCTTCCAAATAGCGGTTAAATAGTGATGAATCACATGGTGAAAACGCAAGCATCCCCGTAAACAAATCAAAGCAACTCGATTCGATGGTGGTTAAGCCACCCCATCTGAAAAAAAAACGATGCGACTGAAGTTGGATGATCCAAATGAAGTTATCAGCGCACCAGGGGTATTTCACACACTGGTTTCAAGCATGCACACACACGGGGCGACTGCCATGAATGGTTCCAACCAAACACCTCACACACCACAAGAAGGGGCCCCCCAAATACTATAAGTGGATTTATCCCTTGTTATACCCATTTACAACCATGGTTTTTCATAGGGTTTCTTGGGGTTCTAACTACCTGATAACTAGGGGTTCTCGCCCCTTCTTGCATGCGTTGATGACCATCAATTGATAACCCTCATTCCAAGCGGTCGGAGGTGAGCGTGAAATCCTCAACATACTGTTGATGGGGGAAATCCGGCTAAAAACCAGTTGAGGTTGGTAGCTGAAATCCCATTATTTACTAAGGTTTTAGCACCATCCCAGGTGGTTGTTTAAAATTTCTTCCATCAACAGTATCTCATTTATTTTCATATTTTTTCTGGGTAAAGTCTTCACCTTTGGTGCATTCAAATCTGACTTCCATTGAAATACCAACGTTTGGGAGCTGGCAACCACCCTCTGTTCACAAACTGCTCCAACCCAACTGACTTCCCCAACCCCCAACACAACCATCCAAAAGAAACCCACCAATTCCCCCCCCACCACCCCGATGCTAGGCTTGGGACTCCCATCCCCAAAAATGTTGGAGAAAAAATGTCACCATTCAGCAGCCAGCCGGCTAAACCATGAAGAAATCAACCAAAACCACCTATAGGATTAAATCTTGGATTTGCTGGAAAAATACTTATCGTTCTTATGGATCATCAGTAAGAATAGCTCCCTATTTGATCTATTTGGGTTTCACTAGGGTTGTAGACCTCACAGGACTTTTTTTTTCGGGGCTCCCATTGAATCCTCCATGTACAACGATCCCGGCCCCATCAGTCTACGAATCCCTCCCGCCCCGACTCCTAGTCACCCAGGGTCTCGGACAGTACTGAAGGTCACGCCGTTAGGATTCTGCAGTCAAGTCACCACCACACCGGACCGGAATGTGTGTGTGGAAAACGAGGTGAGACACACACATGGTGGATGTCCCGGGGACGGGTTTGTTAAGATCAATGGGTCACCTACTTATAAATGGCCGTATATATATATATATATATATATATATTGGGGTTAAAAACTCACTGATCCTAACCTTTTACTAACCTCCATTTCTACATATTCTTACCCCAGACATACAACGAATACTCCCTGAGGTGAAGGTGGTGAAGGGTGTTTGGATTGGTAGGTCTTGGGGGTGTTGGGTCATACCTTTTCAACAGGTGGCCCCTGGATGTCTAGGGTTCAGGGGGGGTTGAAAGCCGAAAGCCAGTTGGATGCAGGTGATGTGTTTTCAATTTTTGGGGAAGATGTTGGTCTCTGTTTGTCGTTTTTTTGGGAAGATTGTTTGTCAACAGTGATGCTTTTCTCCGAAGCTTTATGGTGGTTGAACATGTGCTAGGTCAAAATTTGATCACTTCAAAGGAATCCCTCTGTACAAATGAAAAAACATCCTGGAAAAAACCGCCATGTTGAAAATGTGCAAGTCAAATATATAAAATATAGGATCGTTTCCACAACAGCTGGTGAGGTATATTTTTGTGTATCCAAGAATCTGCATTCTAGGGTTCTACAAGAAGGGGCCCCCCTAGTTATAAGGTAGTTATAACCCCAGGAAATCCTATTTAACCATGTTTGTAAATGGGTATAACAAGGGATAAATCCACTTATAGTAGTTAGGGGGCCCCTTCTTGTAGTGATGGTACCCAACCCTTTTCAAACTTCGACTGTATGAGCGGTCTCGAGGTCTTGAAGCCTCAGCCATCCCATGCCCAAAAAATCATCGAGATCATCGAGTGCATCCACCACACCATGCAACCCCTTGGGAGCTTGCTGCATATTTTTCGCGAGATACAACGTACGTACACCGCACCGGTCATAAGGCGTTTCCAGGCCCGAAACACCGAGCCCCTGTACCTTGCTGACAGCAGATCCACGCCAAACCATTTCATTTCGACCAGCTCTCGCGTCAACAAGAGGAGCATGTGTTTCCTCCACATCCACCTTTCAGGACCATTATCAAGGACCATTCACCTTTCTCCATACCAAGTCACACATGCCCATTATCAAGGTGGCGAACCCCCTTGGGGGCGTGGAACCGGCGGGGCGATTTTGTCTCTCGCTGCCACGAACTCTTGCTTCACGCGGAGACGATAAGCTCACCGACTGCGGAGGGCTGCCATCCCCACATTTCGAAAAAGGCTAGGCTATCTCGTTTTTGCAAGACTTGGGCGTTGCATCCGCCAACGATCCAAACATGTTCCAATTCCATGTTTGGTGCTGAATCTCATATGTGCCAGGGTCTAAACTCCTTATATTGAGCATGGTCGTCCCACCTTTAATAGGGAATCTGTATAATGGGTATGTAAACCCTTACTATTGGGTTGATGACCATCCCTTATGGAAATCATGGGAGTTTAGACCCTAGCACATATGCAGAAACCTTTAAATAACAACCTTAAACCCCTAATCCAATCATCTGGCCGAAGGATGATTGGGCTGTACCATATCACGTCCTCCTCAGCATAGTATTGAGGTTCCATGCGTCCATTCTCGGAAGGTAAGCTAGGATCTCTTAGGAAAACTAGTCCAAGTAACAAATTGGGGTAACAATTGTGTCACCACATGTTGCAAAAACAAAAAACATCGCCATCATCACTTGCACGCGGGTTCTGGTGAATGGTGTAGTTCTTCTCAACCGGATGATTCGGAGATTTCGGCCAAGCAGCTGAGATAGATCAAACATTGAAACTGATGGGACGTACCCAACATGAAACAGTATTACTCCCCAAAAAATTAGCATGTCTCTTAAAAATCAATGGTGATAGAAAATATATTTTCCTATTAAGTCCCTTTCTAGGGGATATCCAATAGTTTTCAGGGGTGGTATATCTATGTGCTTCCAACTGTTACGTCCTCTGGGCACTCGCACACGACATCCGACACAAAGATCATCTGTGGCATAACAGTAGACCTAGGCAATGCAGTATGGGACAGGGGTCTCAACCAACCCTGTCCCAGGTCAGAAGGAAGGGAATTTGTTTTTTGAACCCAGTAAAACCTTCCAAATCAAATTTGATTGTAAATTTTGTGCATTTTTTTTTCGGTATTCATTTTTGGTACATGTTTTGAAGAGTTCTTGAGAAGAAAGAAGCTTGAAACAAATGGTACATCGGTATATCAATATCTGGAAGTTAATGAGGCCATGAAAAAAAATAGGGATCCTTACTTTCCATTACACTGGTTGGTGAATAGGGATCCTTACGCTGGTTTCCTATAATCCCCCTAGATTCCTAAACAACCAGGGGCCCTGTTTTCATTGCTCAATTGATCTTCACCAACCATCGCTTTCCCTTTGTGAAAGTCAAATGGTTAGCCTCAATGGAGGCCCACTTGGAGGACTCCAGGACCGGTAAGTGGTTAAGAACCATGGTGATCATAAGTCCTCTAACTGGGGCAATGTTCCCCTCCCAAATGGCCTTTTTGTGGCTTACAAATGGGTGTGATCCTACCAGTAACTACTTACAAGTCCTGGGATGATCCTCCAAGCATGCAGCATTCACGCAAGTCTTGTTTTGGAGTCGTCGCTGTTTGCTCATCTTCCAGGCTCGAATATGTGCATGCTTGATGTCACATTGGTCCATTTTTTTAGTGAAACAATCAAGGACAGACTCAAAATCAAATTCCCAAGTGGCATTGTTTGTTCTTGTAGGAAAATTCCTTTTCTACATCAACCACCATTCAGCTTGAGGCTGTAGTCATTGTGGTAGTTTGGTCCCTCTTTCCCCCAAATGATTAGATGAATGACTAGGATAATTGGAAAAAAGCCAACCTTCAAAAAGTAGGCAATTTTAAGACCAGTTCTAAGGATTCCAAACACCAAACGTGAGGAGGTATGACTGGAAAACTTGCAATTATATCAATTACCCTTGGACCGCAAAACCATGAAGAATGGAGGTTTTAGGCCCTCAATATATGGGTTATAACCCCTAAAAATGAAGGAAACGTGGGTTCCCATGGTATGGACCATGTGATGCTTGTGATTTGAAGGGATGAAAGCCGTCAAACTTTCTCGGACCCGACCACTGTTTTCCGACCAAAGCTTCCGCAAGAAACGAGGCCCAAACGCTCTTGGCAAAATTCAAGCAAAACATGTTTTTTTTTCCGTTTTTTTTCCCAGAAATCTTAAAGCGCCATACACGGAAATCTGGGGAACAAAACAAGAAGTGGATATACTAAAGCTTAAATGCTCATCAAAACTATAGGTAAAACTTAGGTGCCAAACGCGAAAGGCTTAGCTTTTAGTGTTACACGTGTTCAACCCCACGATCAACTCAAAAAGGGGCTGGCTAAGGGTATAAGGGACCGATAAAAAAAAGGGCCTTACTTTCCATTGAATCCTGGTTGTTTAATAGGGATCCTTATAATGGTTTATGAATTATCCTCATTTAACTGTGTATATGTATATACCCTAAACAACCCACATTTTTTTCATGGGACTCACGTCGAAACGATCAAAACGCGCAGGTCAACAAAAGCGCATCTGCCAGCAGCTCCGGCAACTCATGCTCGACGCAAGGCATGTACCAATTCCACATAACCAGCTTCTTCAGGTGTAACGTAGCCACGCCGCACCTGGTGGTGATCAGGGGATAATTGGATGTACCCCGATCCCAACGTACCCCGTGATGGGAAATCTCTATATAAGCCCTATATAGTGGGAATTTATGGGTTATAAGTTAAAATCCTCAAGACTCCCAAAAGAAAACAGCAGCTAAATAGCATGGGTACATTGTTAGGAGTACACCCAATTATGATTTCCGTGGGGCCATTTTTTCTTATCAAAATGCGAGTACCTGGCAATTCTGCTGGTGACCTTTTTTCTTGTTGGTTGGTTGAACCCACCCATTTGAAAAATATGCTCGTCAAAATGGGAATCTTCCCCAAGTAGGGGTGAAAATTAAAACATATTTGAAACCACCTAGTTTTGGTTTGGTTAAGGGACCCTTTCAGGGGTTAAGTGACCTCCAACGACTGGATAAAAAGGTCACGGCTGGGTCATCACCTGGTAAGCTACCAGGGGAGGTTTTTCAAAATCCTCCAACTACCTTCTGAGGTGCAAGGCGTTTGATTGGTAGGTGATTCCCCTAATCATTCCTTCTGTTCCCTAAGGTTCCCCAATCTTCCCTAGGAATCCTTAGGGTTCCTCAGTTACCCCTCAGCTTGAACACCCCCCCCCCTTAAGAATACTATGATAGGGGTGTACTCATATTTTTCGCTGGATCAATAGAGTAACTCGTACTTGGGTCCCATGTGATCATAATTCTCACCTCTGCCGGGATGATCAGCGCTTCAAACAGGGTAGGGTTCAGTGTTTTGGGTGTGTTTAGGGACCCCCTAAAATTGACTGATTGTTTCCCAAAATCCAGTGCAATCTGAAAAAAAATGCTCATGTTTGAGGAGCAAAACCATCCCATGTTGATATATTTTGCCTCGCTTAAGGATCATTGGACCCTCAAAACTGGCTATTTTGAGGACCCTACCCCTGCTATACAGGTTCAAACCCTTCCATTGGAGGGTCCAAGATCCTTAGGGTGTCAGCATTTCTTCAACAGGTGCCAAGGCACCAGCATATCAATAATCACCAAAGCTACCTTGGTGTTTTCAAGTTTTGGAAGAAACGAAGCTGATCCAGTTTCCCACATGCGATCCATGGGACTGGCCTATGTTTCCTACAAAATTGGGTAGTTTTAGAGGTAAATGTAGGTAAATATATGTAAATATCACATACATTGAGCGTCTGGGTTTGAAGCAACATCTTTTTCTCATATGTAGCCTAGATTATTTAGTGATTGGACAAAAGCTCCAACCTATTCTCCTTCAATGTCGATATTTTGGATCTACCCTCCAGGCAGGATGACAGAAATAGAGGTTTATACAAGGTGCCCCCCTGCGCCAGTTATCAGTTGGGCTATAGCTCCACTTATTCCTCACATATAGTGGTTATAACCCCAGTTACCAATATATTTTTGGCCATAAGTGTTATGATTGCATTTTTAACTAGGTCCACATTGTGTTTACCCTAGTCTAGGATCAGGCAGGGATGAGGTATCGTGGATAGTTCTGCCTTCTTGACAACACATGGCTACCGAGACATCCAGTCACACCGAAACTGAGAAGATGTCAATTCGGACCCCCCAACACTTATACCAATCAAACACCAAACTCACCTCAGGAGGTATGACTGGATGTCTAGAGTTTTACGTTTTGATTCCATAAATTTACGCCATTTCATCTCATGACGGTAAATCTTCCAGTCCCATTCGGCACATCTGATATACACCACTGGAAACCCACATGACAGTGGAAAAAAAATCTCGTGTGCACAAAAATCGTGTGGTCATGTGCAGTCAATTGTGAGTTCCATCATTTCCTACTCAACATGGTGATTTCCAGCCAGTTCAGGTTTCGGTGGTGTATCTCCACTCTCCAAATCATCACTGTTGACATGGGTTTGAAAAAACCATGATTTCAATACCTAAAAGGTGATGTTTCATATTAAAAAGAAAAACTTATAAAAGCTCTAACTTCCTCCACGGGACGATTGTATATTTACCGATCCAGGAATGGTTGATTTTTATGTTTTTCATGTAGTAAATATACATTTTTCCATGGTTGGTGTGGGAAAGGTGACATGAATTTCTCGTGTTTCTCCCTACGAGACCTAGCCGTGCAATGCACCCAAGCGGCATTCGGCTTCCATTTTTTCGTGGAGTCCGGCGATGCCAAGGAGTCGATGACAGCATCCAAACCTTGGTAATTGGTTATAAGCATAAATGGAAGTTCTAAGTTATAAACCCCTATGTACAGTACAGTTATAACCCCAGGCAAACCCATCGATTTTTGGCCATTTATAAGGGTGAACATTCACTCCATTTACCTTTTGTAGGGACCCTCCTTGTAACTTTTACCAATCCATCAAAACTTAAATTGGGACCTTGCCAACGGAACCCTGAGTAAGTTTTAGAGCTATTAGATACTGAGGTTTAGGCTTAGGGGTCTGTTCAGTGGGTATTGTTGGTGATTTCTTGGAAAACATCTAGGCTCATGATCCCAAATGCTCAATGGGACTGGCATATTTACCTACAACACTGGGTAGTTTTAAACGGATAACATGTAGGTAACAGTCCCATTGAGGGTCTGGCAATGTTGGGTTTTTCATGGTTGGTTTGTTCAAAAAACCTTGGTTGATTAGAAACTGTTAAACTGTGGTTAAAATGATGACCAAACCTTGTAATGTCCATGATTCAATGGAATGTAAGGGTACCCCCCGAATGCCACCCCCCTTTGGAAATACGGCCTTATTATTCACGGACTGTTAACGCATCGGGGGGTACCCTTAGACTGCGATGAATGATGGGGTCATGATTTTTTAATAGGATCGCTGCATCTTATTGACTAGAATGGTTTCTAACCACCTTGGATGTCTCAATCATTTCAGATAAATAGGGTCATGGAAAGATATCCGGCAAACCAGTTCATATGATACATGTTTCCCATGATATCCCATGATCACCATACCAAACTAGTTCCCTTTGTTACATTTACCTGCATGGATAGTTGATTTGTATGGTTTTCATGTAGGCAAATATGCCTGTTCCATTGATCCTATGGGGATGACTTACCGACCCAAACAACCAGTCTTTAAATGGATGGAGATGGTCAACAAAAACACATTTTCCAAGTAAAGATTCACCCTGGAAGATGAATGGCTGGAACCTACAGCCATCACCCATTTATATAGAAAGGAACATGATCTGAACCAAACCTCCATGATTATCTAGTTGGTGGCTTCAACCCATCTGATAATATTAGTCAAATTGGATCATTTCCCCAGGTAAGGGTGAAAATAAAAAATCATTGAAGCCACCAACTAGTTATGTTACATGTTAATCTTCAGGGGTGTTTGGAATTTTGATGCAATTGAACCAAGCATCGTAAAACATGGGATGTGTGCAGGTTCCAGGAAAGGGTTCATGATGAACATTTCTCGCTGGAAGTTTGGACGATTTCTTGTCCCTGAAAACGCGACGTTTTGCCCGCCCCAAAAGGTATAGGGATCGTCTTGCAACTATCCTTTTTTCAGGGGCTATGTTAGCTTTTGGGAGGGTAGTTCTATCCTATCTACAGGGGTCATTATAATGAACTATACTCACCCAACACATGCATTCATGACCATCAAAATCGGAAAGTCCCTCAAAAAATGACTTTGACAGTAAGATTTCTGCATCTATAGTTTGATCCCACCAAGATAAGCATGTGAAAAGTTTCCCCAACGTGTATACACCCCTGAAGATTAACATGGAACATAATAATGGAGGTTTGGTTCAGATCATTTTCCTTTCCAATTGGGTGATTTGTATGTTCCATGTTGATCTTCCAGGGTGTAATTTTCCCCAAGGTGTAAATTTTCCATAAACCAAGTGACTCATCAATTGAAAGGATTCAACTTCACCATCACCAGCAATAGGTTCAAAGTCACCGGGTACCAACAGATCATAACCTCAGTACAACGCACCGATGCGATGCGAAATCAACGAACGCCAAGCGAAATACGGCTGTAACAGGTTTCGCACACAGCAGGTTGAGGGTGTTAGTGTATCACGGTCAGCTCCTTAGCAAGGTTATGTAATTATACTATCAGGGATCTAGGGAGTCGATGGAAGTGATCGTAACAAGAGCACATTGTAGTTATAGGATGTTATAGGTATAAATGGTATAAGTAAATTATGGCCAAGCAACCAACCTCTCCTTAACCTACCACCTGCAGAAATAAGGGTTTACTAGCCAGCCTGATTTGAGGGAAGCCAATGGTTAATAAACCCTGAATAAACCCTTATTTGGGGGGTACCTTAGGGGGGCGTTGGTTGATTAGCCAGCACGTAACACCTATGCACTTGATGGAATTACGATCAACCACCGATATTTGATGAGATGGAATCATCAGTTTCTTGCTCATGGCTTGGTTGCTTGAATCTAAGGTTGTTTCAACACACCGAACTGGAACACACCCCTAAACCTACCTTTACCAACAGGCTATAGGCCGGTATTCCTTTCATAGTTGGCGAACGGGGGATTGAAATTTTGGGTGCGCTCTACGGGTGTGTTTATGTGTGTTTAGTCATTTTCTTGTAATTTAAATCCAAACTACAGCAAACTAATATCCATTGGATCTGAAAATCACCCTCTTTTGAGGTGGAAAAATCATCTTCCAAAATCATATATGGTTCAAAGGGAGTTCCATGGACGACTCCTTTACAGGTGCATAGGACCATAGCCCCGTTCATAGACTCTTCATTTTGGTGGTTTTTACCACCATCATCCCTATGGCGTTGAGTCTCAAAGACTCAACCACCCCAAAAAAATGGAATTCTTGAGCTACTAGGGTTGGAAGTTAGAAACAATCATTAGTAAGTTGGTTTATAACCTACTTACTGGACTTACAACCTACTTATATATATTGGATATAATCCATTTACTAAGTACCATGGACATCCCAGTAATGACCAAATCCAGCTCATCTGAGCCACAAAAACACACACACATACTTACTTTTCATTACACTGGTTCTCATTTTTTGTGGTATCATTATAATTGTTTATGATATTCCCTATATACCTGGGTAGTATAAATCCCCTATACACCCTAAACAACCAGTTTGTTTTTCATTGTACTGGATCTGTGTGGGGTGCAGGATATAGACTGTTCTTCAACCACTCAAGAAAAATGCCCAAACTCTTCCAGGGAAAGGGTTGAATGAGACTGCCTATGCAAAACGTACCAACAAAAACCTGACCATCATGCCCATAGCATCCATGCATGGTATGTTTACCTACATTTACCATACAAATCAACTAATATTAGATGTAGGTAAATAATATACCACGCATGGTATGGGTCATCGCAAACAAGCGGCAAAACAGCACATCACGCTTGATGCCCCATCCTTCCGGTGAACGCTTATCGCTGCGTGTTTTTTTTCACACGTCGAGTCTGCACGAATCAAGTTGACATGAATAAAATCCCACATGATATGGACTCACCGGGGGGCGAATTTGTGAGGATGACATAGATTACCTAGGGTTTAAAAAAAATCCAAAAAAGGTCAAACTCTCATCTCCAAATAAAATTAATCTGATAGATTTACTTGCTGTCTTGGTTTAAAGAAAACAAGTTACTACATGTTTGAACGAAATCCTGCCGTGAATGGTCATATTTAGAGGTGAAACAACATCCTATAATAGGAAACATTCCGATCCGGGACAAATTGAATCTGTTTCCCCAAAAATTGCATATACTTGGAGTCCTAGGGATCCAATCACTTTCTGAGAATGGTAACGGAGCCTAAATGCTGTGCTGAGGAGGTGATTATACACCCCAATCATCATCTGACAAGGTGATTAGATCCCTTAAGATTTGCATATGCTTGGACAAAAAGTACTAACTAATATTATCCCAAATGTTGGTGAAAGATAGTGATGAATCCCATAGTACAATCCCCTAAACAAATCACCAACAAAAAGAAATCCAAGTAGGTCTAGTACCATCCCGAAGCTACATGTTTTTTACCATACAACTCAACCAAATGTAGGTAAATATAGAATCGTCCCATGGATCCTACTGGTAAAGGTCACTATACCAACTTCCCGGCCGATTCCTGAATACCTCAACCTTCCACTGTCAACCCTTTAGTTGGTCCTGTCTCATCCATTTGCACGTAGGACACCACACCTGCTGGCGAAGCCTCATTCACAAGCCATGGAAGTTTGGAAGTTTACAACGAAATCATAATCTTAGAAAACCTCAACCTGCATAATGAAACAAATTATCAAGGGAAATCCGGAAATGACATGGGGTCATTATAGAAAAAACAACCTAAACAATACATGAAACTATCAACGAAATCCAGCAACAATTCCAATACATGTGCGTCGTTTCATCCGTCCAAAAATGGGGTACCCTCCCTAAAAACTAACGGTAGCGCCTGAAAAATTTCGGGATTCCCCAAAAGGCAAGGAATTAGTCTTGAAACTTCCAACCATTGAAAATCTCAGTTGCGAACTTGCTATTAGTTTCAGGGAGGGTAATTTGAAACCGTCACCAAAACCCTTCGAGGGTCTCAACGTTTATTCCTGCTAGGCCATAGGGCCATAGGTTTTGGTGGTGTTTTTTTTGGGCTCAACTTTTTACAGCTTTTTGGAGGGATTGAGCAAAGAAAACAACACAAAAACATACTGAAGCAATAAAACATAATTGCAAAGCTGGTGTTTGAACAACCCATGAATGAACAATTTTAATCAAATTGGATCATTTCTCTGAGGTTTCCGGGTCAAAATGGACATATTTCAAGGATTGGCATTGTTTATCTTTGCCTTTGTCCCATTTTCAGCTTGGGTTGGCCCGATAAACGCCCGCTGCAATACAATATAAACATATTTTAACATATATATGTATCATATATCATGTATGCACGTACATATGCATAATAGATGAACATCCATCGATAGTATGCTAACCAAATGCTCCATGTTGGAATATGTACCTACACCTATCATAGACTTTAAGTCATTCAATGTACGTAAATATTCGAAATTCCATTCCTGCGCATCGGGGTTTCTTGCTACTAGCCCGCCAGATGGTTTTTGTTGGAGAGGATTTTTGGGCATCAACCAGATGGAGTTATGGGCCGCCTATCAATGGTGTCATACATGGGTATCTGGGTTGGTTCACTGCTATTAGTGGAGTTAATGGGCCCCTACTTAAAAACTGGTATACGGGACCACTTTGTACTATAATCCTTGTAGAAGCGGGTTGTTTCCCATAGAATCCATTTATGTAGGGTACATTTAGTTAGCTACATGAAAATCATGAACATCAACCATTCATGTGCCCTCCCAGCTTGGGAAAAGTGCCGGCAATTGTAGGGGATATGTGATCGTTCCCAGGAGGATAGTATTATAAATACACCAGAATCTATATGAATCTTATATAATGGGATGTCCGTGGTACTTAGTACCTACAGGTAGTAAATGGATTCTAAACCATACTATCATAAGTAAGTTCTAAATCTCGTCCACCCTAGTATGAGTCCATTGCCCACCTTGGGACCCCAACAACCCATGGAAAAATGCTGGGTTTTTGAAGCCCTAAAAATATGGGTCACAAGTTACAAGCCCTAAAAAAAGAAGGTTCTAGTTGGTGGTTGAACCAACCCATTTGAAACATATTAGTCAAAATGGGTGCATCTTCCCCAAGTTTCGGGGTGAACATAAAAAATATTAGAAACCACCAACCTGAACCCCATATCCACCTTATATAGAGTGTATTTATTTGGTATATCACCTTTTAAAGGGCTCCAACCGGGGGGTTTAAACAGCATGGGTACCATTTGAAACCATCACCTAGAGGAAACGTGGGTTCCCATGGCTTGAGATCTTTTTTCATATCAGCTTTAATGAGCCCTGGAACTTCGGCTGCCACCTCTTTCGGCACCCTTGCTTCTTCCCAACATTCACGTATCCTCAAGGGAGCAATGAAAAAACAAGCTGGAAGGATCGGGATCATATATACCCAGTTTTCTGGGGAATTTAAACAAAAAACATTGTAAGGATCCCTTAAAAAAAACAACCTAATATAATGATATAGTAAGTTTTTTTTTGTTTTTTTCGTGGCTCGTTCGTGATAAACAACTTAGATTGTTGGCACATAGCTTTCGATCTACCTCTGAATTAGATGGTGACTTTGGTCAGAATGCCAAGCCACAGGCAAACCAGAATTGGAAGGCAGAAAGAGTTTCCAACAAGGTCTTTTAGAAAGACTCCAGAAACCTTTGGGATTTCATGAGCCCGTAATCCCATCAAAAGGGCACACTCTTCTCCACTCAGAAATCGATGAAGATGTGTAGCCCAAATCTTGCCCTTTGGAGTCAAGCAAGGGACAAAGCCTAGACCCAAGGGAGTTCTTGACACACATTGCGAAAGGTCTAAGAAGCAAGGCTGTACAAAAGGGTCTACTCCATGATGTGTCTGCAAATGTGCACAATGCAAAAGCAGGCTGCGCTGGCAGCGAGGGCCCGGGCCCAAATGGTAGGCCGGTTTAGGTTGGGATTCCCTACCAACAACATCATAAGCCTGGTGGTGACGAGCCAGCATCCTGGGGCCGGGGTAACAGCCCACATATCCCCTATAAACTGTTTATTTCTTACATAGGATCCATGGGACGATTGTATATTTACCTACATGTGGTTGATCTTTGTAGTAAATGTAGGTAAATTATTTACCATACATGGATGGTATGGGTTTTGGCACCGACAAAAATCCAAGAGATTTTTTGCATCTTTCCACAAAATTCTCTGAAAAGGCGACAAGTGAGTTGAGCCACGAAAATAACTTCCATGAAGTACTGGTGGTTTAATGACGTGATCCTAATGTCATGGTATGAAATAATCGCCCCACAACTGGTTAGTTTTCTTCATCTCCTAAAAAAATAAAACAATCCATTATACATCCTAAATGGTGGTTATAAGTTATACTCCTAATGGTTTATTACAATCCCCCACATCTCCCCTAAACAACCAGGGGCCCTTGTTTCATTGCAGAGTTCTAGAAGGCCCCCAAAAAGGGGTGAAATTTCAGGAAAGATTGATGTAAACCACCTACTTAAAACCCCTAGGGATCCTGGCGCACCGAAACTGAGGATGGGAACATGGAAGCTAAATACGACCTGCGTTTTAAGAGGTGATGAACGACACCCTAATTATCCTCTGACTTTCGGTGATTGGATCCCTAGGGAAACAATACTTTTAATAGGCCACTGTAGACAAATCTAATCACCGAAAACATGGCTAAAAAACACACAACCACCGAAAGCATTAATTAATATAACCCTAAAGTACATTCAATATACTGGCCAATGGACCCTGAACTAAAAGTTTGAACGGCTTATTTTCCCAACTAAATATATCTAATCCCCAAAAAGTTGGAAAAGTTTAGCCATGGGCCATTGGCCAAGTAAGTTACTGGAATCTGAAATCAAAGTACCAATCTCAACTGCTTGGCATAAAGATGGCTCACAGCCATCAACTCAATACTTCTTACAAGGTGGGCCCCGATCCGATCGTAATACATGGAGTTCTGGAGTTCTGCCAACCCCTTATGAGTAGGGTGAAATAACCCCAGTTACCCATTGATAAGGCCATTTATAATGGTTATATACTCCATTTATAACTAGTGGGGTCCCACCTTGTAATAAGGTTTGTGTATTTTTGTTGGTGTGTTTCCGGGTATTTTGTATGGGTTCGGAAGATGACGACTGGATGGAAAGCCCTTGGCCATCTCTCCCCTTCCAGCTGAAAAAAAACATGACTCTGTTTTTTCTGTCCCAAAAGATCCACTGGGATCCTGCAGGAAATTTCTCATGTGATAGCACACCTAAAATTCTAACATCGCCATGGAAATCCCCATTTGCAATAGGAGATGCATCTTCAAATGGTTATTTTGTTCATTGTCACGTTAGTTTTCAGGGGTTTGAATTGAGTCATACGTAGAAATCCGACCCATTGATATCCGAGGAAGATGCTCCATGAAATTCCGAACTTTAGTGGGACCCATGGCGATACAGCATTGAGGCTGATTATAAAATCATTCACTAAAACAAATCAAAATGTATAAAAAAATACATCTATTATACTAATACGAATGTCAAATACATGCAAATACATCTTAGGGCAAAAATACATTATCATTCATCAGCCACCAGAATCTTTGCTCTTTCTTATATCACTTCTTACCAAAGATGTCTCTAAGAACCACCACTTACTTGGCTCAGTTGGCGATGAGGTATCCTCGGTAAGTTTTGCCTATATCTTGTTGACAACGTATCCCAAACATTGAATGTATGGTGTATTTACCATTGATTGCATAATTTACCTAAACTTACCACCCTAAACTACCCAAATGTCGGTAAGCATATACCATATTACATCAAGTATTTGGATATGGGACCAAGTTTTTAAGCATATCCATCAGTCAAGCTGCACATTCTCTCTTGGCAGCTCCCCATGCGACAATCCACCTCGTGAGGAGTTAGTTGCCGGCAGGCTACTTAGTGGATTTCACGAACTCGTGTTTCACTTCTATAGGTGTGCGCCGATAAATGATTGATTTTTTATCTTTACGGGGGATCTTTGGTGGGTCAAAAGAAGAAAGATATGACTTGTAGCGAGGATGTGTAATTATATGTGGAATCAGTAGATGTTTTTGTCGTATTGTGATGAGCACAAAAGAAACAACATCCATGTCCATTTCAATACATCATACAAATATACCAAGGAACCAAACATTAAAAATCGCTGTAACTACCCAACAGTTTGTACATACTATGCCAGGGATAAACATTAATATTTAAGTCATACATATACATATAACTCTCAAAAAGTCTATTCCTTGTCCCGTTTGTACTCCTAGTCCCCCCCCCAAAAAAAAACATGGCAACAGACCCAAATCCAAGCGAATTGCCAAAACACCGACGAAACGACCGAAAAAAACACGGACCAATCTCCCCGAAGCACCTGCCACCAAATGGTCTAAACAACCAGGGTAGGTTGGCTTACTTTGAGCCCTCTTTGCCACCTGAGATCTTTTTGGAAACCGCCAAAAAAACGCCATCAGTCTGGCAAGGTCGGTTCTACTTAGGGTCGTCTGTGGTGGGTCATAGAAGTTTTTAGTTTCCAGAATTTCTTTTGGTAGTGAGAAAACTCAGCCATGAATCGGATCATGGTGTCATTGAAGTTGAAAAAAAGCCTTTGGGTTTTAGTCAAGTTGGCTGAAACTGGGATGAGTGGGGGAGGAGTCTTCAAAAAACCCTTCAAAAAGGTTTTGTCAGTTGCGGGATTCTGGATGTCTATAGATCTAGCTCCTCGGATCAGAATTTTCCTGATGCGTGAAAGGCTGTATAAACACTCAGTTTTGTCACACATGGCTGGATCTTAGTTGTTGCAAGGTGTGGGCTGAACAAGAATCATGTGGTGGACGCTGACATGAAATAATATGAAATCCTGGTTGGTTTATTTTTTGGGATCCTACCAGTAGCATACTCAACCATTTTCTCGATGGCAAAAAAATATATTATGGATGTCTCATGTGACTAGGTACACCCAATCATGCGCAATATATTTTGGGCACCCTCCTTAAAAGATGGTTTTATAGACGGGTCACCCCTGTTATTTTGTCGAGGAAGTGGAAAACACAATTATTGTGGTACCCAAACTTTCAATGTATGCTATGATTTTTTTTCGCATTTGGGAACTTTAGGAAATGAATAAAGGTAAATACACCAGTCCCACTGAGTGTTTGGGATACGTTGTCAACAAGATATGCCTGGTTTAACTTATCCAAGATACCTCATCTCCAAGTGAGCCAAGTCTGGATCAAACCAAGATCACCCAACAAAAACACCAATCTTAAAATCTGAGCCAAGTTTAGGGAGTCTTTGTTGGTGAAAAGTCCCAATGAATCATCGATTCTCCTTTTTTAGGGATCCTGGCGAAAACCGAAACTGAGAATGGGAAGCATGGAACCTAAATACCTTGCGCTTTGGAGGTGATTCTACACCCCTTGCTCATCATCTGACTTTCGGTGATTATCGGATCCCAAGGGCTTCAATATCCACGGGACTGGTATACCTGCTATATTTACCTACAAAAATTACCATAACAATCAACAATTTTTCCATGAATCCTAAAAAAGGCTTAGGATAACAAGGATTTGTTGGGCAGGCCCACCAAATCAATATCCATTATCTCCATTTCATCCGTAATACACCCCCAAAAATTACCAGTTCGCCCCTGAAAAAAACATTGTTGTAAGACGATCCTCTCCTATCGGCGCCCTTTAACTTTTCAGGGGGGAAGTATAAGGTTCTTTCATATGGAAACCTCTGGGTACCTCCAATGCCACCCCCCGGCCAAGAAAAAAGGCCCTGTAATCAGGCCTTATTAAGGGAAACCAATGGTTAATAGTCCATTAATAAGGCCTTATTTCTTGGCCATGATTTTTCGGGGTTTTCGTCAATCTAAGCCAAGTCTCCCATAGCATCGTTTTTCCTTCGCTTTCCACCAGGCCATTGATGTGACACCTGGACGTGACATTAGGCAAAAAGAACTGAATTATGAACCATCATGTTTAGGGGCTAAGTTACTTTTAGAGAGTGTATGTTCGAAACAATTCCACATATCACTATAGTATGAGAAGGATAACTTTTTGTAGGGAACAAGAGAACAAAATGATGATTTCTGGTCTAGTAAAAAAAGAGAACATCCAATGTTTCGTACGCAATTGAGCTACGTTGCCATGTCCAAAAACTGAGTTTCATACATGTATGAGAAAAACAAAACTGTCCCAATTCCAACCTATTCATTCTTTATTTTGTTTTTTATTGGGTGGAATAGCCTTGTTATTTTTTTGGGGGAACCCTATTTTTTTCCAGTTTGTTAAAAAAACACACAAAAAGGCTGGCTCAAATGACCCCGCACTGGCGGCCAGGCTAGGTCAAAACCGATGGAAGTTTGATCAAGGTGTTGTTTTAAATTGTAAGGTCACTTGAGACACGACAAAAAAATAGTTGCTTTCCATTCCCTAGGGATCCAATCACCTTCTGAGAATGGTAATGGAACCAAAATACTATGTTGAGGAGGTGATCGGACACCCTAATCATCATCTGAGAATATGACTGGATTCTTAGGGATTATACTGGTTGGTTACTATAGGGATCCTTATAATGGTTAAAAAATAATCGTTACATAACTTGGTAGTATAATCCTTGTATATCCCAACCAACCAGTTTTTTTTTGTGCGGCTCGCTTCATACAGCCTGTAAGAATCCGTTTGATCTCTTTGTATGTCCTAAGAAAGGGATTACCCCAATCCATTCCTATGCTTTTTCGGATGGGATTGGAACCCGAAAAATCCTATTCGATTGGGAGGGGACTGGATTCTGAGGGAGCAAACAACTCTTCACCAAACTGGTCAGTGGTGTCACATGTTTTGAATTTTGTGAGTTGTCATCTCTTGCCCTACCGAAAAAAACAATGCACTCTTCATTAATGAATAACGTCATGCATGTGTGCTCATCCCTGTCAGCAATTTTGTTGCATCCGTTTCTCTTGATTGATGTCTGTTCCAAAAGATGCTTGCCGTTAAAGCTCGTAAAAACAAACTCCCTGAAGCTAAGAGTTTTGCAACTGAAACTTGATGAAATGTCCGTTTGGGTTTCGGCCTATCTGCAGGCGCAAACTGGTAGTTTTGGGGAGGGTATTTCTACAAGGTGGGCCCCTACCGGTACATAAGTAGGGTGATAACTCCACATTTAGGGGTTATAACCCCAGTTACCTATTGATAAGGCAATTTGTAGCTGTTACAACTGGCACTTACAACTAGTAGGAGTCCCCTCTTATACAGACAAATCTGATTTGTCTGACGGATTTCCTGAAATCACCAAAATTTTTAGCATACGGATTTTTAAACGTCACGGCAGGCAACAAGCCCGTTTGTTGCATGCGTTTCACCCCAACCGGTAATTTTTCCCCGCTGGCACCCAAAACCACGCACGCCGAAGAAGGAACCAGCGGCACGTTCCTAATTTGGGTCGCGGGTTGGATGTTCTGTTGGCAGTTAGGATCAAGGTCCCGAAAATCTAACTGAGCCACGAAAAAAACCCTATGTATTTCCTTTCAGACATGGCCATTTTGGGTATCTATGTTGCATTTCAGGGGGGGTTAGTAAGTTTGGTATCTACAAAGGATTTATTGGAGTCTAAGTAAGCATAACATCATAGGTTGTATAGGTTATTTCATACATGCATTAAAAAAATGTACACATTAAATATCATTTGATGTAATCATGTATTAAATAATCAATTAGTTATGATTATGTCTCGCAATGTGGTCCCCCAAAACAAATACTTGAATGTATTGTGAAACCGCCAAAACAAAGCAATGAATCATTCAATCCCTCCATGATTTTGATTGTTGCGAAGCCATCTTCATTGACCTGGGTGTATCTCAAAACCAGGACCACCCCCCCAAAAAAACAGGTTTTACGATGAACGAACGTATAAACATCACAAAACATGTGGATTACCAGTATTGTTGAAGCCACTGGAGTCACTAGAGATGATCTTTAAAACCACCCTCCCCCCCCCAAAAAAAAAGGACATGAACCTCAAACAAAGCTTGAAACTTCCATTCATTTCCTACCCTAAGTATCTGAAAAAACCTATCAAAACTGGCTTCATTTCTAGGCACCACCAAGGAGTTGGAATCGCATGAAATCGACAACATCTTCATGGGAATCTAAGAGTAGCCACCTTCAAATTTGCCACGTTTCCACCAGAAAATAGCCAGCATTCTGAACAGGTTATGAAGCCCATCGCCTTGTCCCTTAAGATTCTCTCCAAAAATCCCCTAAGAAAAGAAGACAAACCTTCTTTAGTACTTCAGACTCCCCTAAGGCCGATAATGTGGCGTTTGGGGTGAATTTTGTTGCCCTTATTTTTTTTGCATATTTACCTGCATGAAAACCCGACAAAAATTAAGCCATTCATGTATAGGTAAATATACAATCGTCCCATCGGTTCCGTATGGGAAAAAATACGCTTCGAAAGGTGTTCTAAAAAGTAGGCCACCTTGGTAGATTTGGGGAGGTGGCCATTGGGGGGAGTGCCACTCCCAATGCTACAAAGGTCGGGCCATCAAAGCAATGTATGGTATATTTACCTGAACATTTACCATTAAAAATCAACCATTCATGTACCCTAAGGATCATTGGACCCTCAACACTGGCTACTTTGAGGACCCTACCCCTTCTATACAGGTTCAAACCCTTCCATTGGAGGGTCCAAGATCCTTAGGGCAGGAAAATATACAATTCCCATGGATGGTATGGGAATGGAAAGGGATACCTGGATACCTTGAAATCATCAAAACCAAGAAGCAATGACCAAGGCAGGATCACTATGAAACGTCGCTTTGACGGGCCATGCCTCGGGGGAAGCCATCCACTGAACTCAAGCCATTCGGGTTCATTTACCCTATCAAAACTGGGTAGTTTGGGGGGACTTCCCTGAAAACTAACATGTTTGCTGAAAATCGATGGTTGGAAGATGTATTCCCAACTGAAATAGATGTTAGTTTTCGGGGATGTAGATAACTGCCAAATCTGGTGAATTCATTGGCAAACTTGCCAAGAGTTTGGTCCGGCATTAGTTGTCAAAGCTGGGTGCCTCTTGGAACAACATGAATGTGTTTTTGGAGTTAAATGTAGGTGAATACACCTACATCCATTGGGTGCCTAGGGTTGGAATTGATGTGTCAGCTAAAATTTAGATACATTATGGTACATTACATACAGACCGTATATTGAGTATCTGTGTATTATCGTGTTAAACAATCATAAATTTGAATTTGCATGTTCGATGCTTGGAACACGTGAACATATTATCCCAAAGGTTGGTTTGATGGTGATGAATCCCATGCTACCATCCGCAAAAACTAAGCCTTTCAAACACGAAAACCTCAAAAAAGAACAATAAACAACAAGGGAAACAGTGTTTGTAGACTCCTTTTCAACTGTTCCGACCATGCAAATCATCTTTTTTTTTCCAAAGCATGATTGCGCATAGTTAAAACATGATTTTTGAGAAATCCAACATGTTCAAGCACATTGAACCCTTCTTTAAAAAAGACACAAACACATAAACAATATCATTTCCCAATCACTGCATTCAGTACTGCTAAACACCACCAGCAAGAGGAACCACAATCAATCTACTCCAACATCTATCTGACCTTCGTTGCACTAGGCTCGATCAATTCTTTATATTAAGGAGGGTCATCCCTCCTGTAGTAGGGAATCCTGATGATGGGCACATCAACTTCTGCAGTACTATTGGGTTTATGACCATGCCCTAACACAGCGATGCAAAGGGATCTTGATCCACATCTCTTTCGTCACTGGTCTCCCCTGCCCAACATTCCCGAAATTCCCTCATGCCTCATCGCGCCATCCTCGTAGCATAGGTACTTTATCCTTCCAAGACGACGGTGTCGTCGAGACTTGGGGAGGTCAAACTAGTCGACATTCAGAAACGAAAAATGTTTCAAGAAATCCTGGTGGTGAAAGTGATACGTATACCTTCAAGTAAGATCCATGCAAAATAGTATATTTATCTATTTTAGAATCTTAAAGGTTCGCTATCAAACCACATTGGATCATCTTCACATCCCCGAGCTCTCTTTCAAACTTTTGGTTGGTCCCGGTTTGGTTCTGGAAATCCGTTAATTTGATGGTTATACCCTCCGGAAAATCAACTTATATCCCTGGGAAAAAGGAAAATCATCGACTCAAAAGTGCGGACTGGTAGGGGATATGTTAGTTCCCAAGAGGGTAATAGGATTCTTTATAACCCATACCATCCATGGGACTGATGTATTTACCTGCATTTCGTTGCTTTTTTTGGTAAATGTGGCTGAATATACCATGTATGGTTGATGGCTAATGGTTGGTCAAGAGTCAAAACCAAGGACATCAAATGAGGCACGAAAGAAAACCTTACTACTTTCCATTGAACTACTGGTTGGTTAATAGGGATCCTTATATTGGTTTATGAAATAATCCCTATATAACTGGGTAGTATTTCATCCCCTATAAAACCCAAACAACCACTAGTTGGTGGTTTCAACCCCTTTGAAAAATATTAGTCATATTGAATCATTTCCCCAAGTAGGGATGAAAATAAAAAATATTTGAAACCACCAACCAGACCAGGGTTTCTTTCATTGCTCAAATATCTTCTGCCGAAAAGATCACACCGCGTCCCCGCATCTCTCGGTTTTCCGCTTTCGGTCGCGACGACGCCTCGTTCCGAAGCTCTTGTAGAACACTCGCAACGGCCTGAAGT
Source organism: Breviolum minutum Mf 1.05b.01 (assembly GCA_000507305.1). Taxonomy (NCBI): domain Eukaryota; class Dinophyceae; order Suessiales; family Symbiodiniaceae; genus Breviolum; species Breviolum minutum. The sequence continues at coordinate 88,098 of DF240528.1, forward strand.
TTCGCACAAACGTGAAAAGAGGTGAGGGGGTCCGGGTTTGGTCGGTTGAAAAAAAAAAGCCAAGGCATCCATGTACCCATACCATACGTGGGACTGGTATATAGGACCTACATTTATATACCATACCCTAAGAATCCATACCCTTCCCGATTCGAGTAGGTTTGATGGTCCCAATTTCCATCCCCACAATAGGATTGTAGGGTTAATCGGTTAATCCCTTTCTTAGGACATATCTGGATCCTTAGGGATACAAATCAACCAAATGTAGGTAAATATACCATTTTTCCATGGAGCCTATGGCATATAGGATCCATGGAAAAATGGTATATTTACGCAGCGGTTGATTGTTTGAAAGTAAATGATGCAACATGTATATGTCTAAATATATGTAAATATATGCCCTACGGGACATCCTAATTCTGCAAATATTCCATTTTCCCATGCATTTTGAGGGATACATGGATTTTCCCACCATGGAGCCGGACATTCCAACGGATCCAATTCGGGCAAAGAAGGCCATAAGACAAAAAATCTTCCGAAAATCGCCACGTCCACAACCCTCAATCATGGCGATGGTCAACCTACCCTAACGTAGCCCCCCCCCAGAAATAAGAGTTTCACATAGCCTTATTCAGGGGCCTTATTTCTTGCCAGGGTAGGTCAGGTGGGGGTTGGTTGACCAGCCATAACTCAACCTCAAAAACTAAATCGCACCTCCGAACGAGTCTCCATGGAATCTCCTGTTGGAAAGGTTTTGTTTCTTGGCGAGAAGGATGGAAGAAATTACCCTCCCTGAAACTAACAGCTTGTCCCTGAAAACAGGCATTCCCAAAATAAAAGTAATTAGTCTCCCAACCATCCATTTTCAGGTGCTGTGTTAGTTTCAGGGAGGGTAAAATCGAGGGATCTGTAATACCACCTGGAAAGTAGGTGGCTGTCCATTCCCATTGGTCTGGTTTATCATGGCCCCTTACGAAAGAAAAAACACCGAACTGGGGAGTGGTGCAAACCGCCATCGATCCTTTCACCACAGGGTAGCCCTCTTAAGATCAAGTCGCGTGGAGTATGACTACCTACGTGTATCAAGAACAAAGAATCCAAAATGTAGATACATATTCTATACATGGAGCATTTGGGTAGTATCAGAATAAGTATAACACTCAAAAATCATATAAAATCATATAGATTCCCGTCAAAGTTGATGTTTTTTTTTTCAGACTTTTCTGGTGCCAATGTTTCCTGTCATGTTCGGCTGTCAGGTTTGAAGGTGAAACTTGAAACGCTAATAGGGCTTACATATGGATCTGTTTTGCCAAATCACCCACATCCTTCAAAAGTACCTGTTGGGGAAATAACTGTTCAGTTTTGCTACAAGTGGACAAACGCTGCAAAAAAAGTAGGCTTTGAAAAGTCAAAATCCAACCTCATGCTAATTCTATGGATGGTAGATGTTTATTGTACATGATGATAAATGTATGTAAATATACCAGTACCATCGATCCGATGGGAATGTTATTTGAACACCAAAAAACAACAAACAAAATTATCCTGCATACAATGCCACAACATTCACACTCAATTCAAACAAATCAGACCTCAACACTTTGCAACCAAAACACACATGTCCCATTGTGGCCGCTCACAGTCTATTCATTTGTCATGGGTGATATCAAGTCAGCCCAACGTTGTCATCACCCCGCACCTGCGATAAGATCAATGGAATCCTTCGTAACTTTGAAGACCTCTGCAAGGTTTTGCGCTAAGTGGCAGACTGGTGATGCATCCGTGGGTTGACTAGCTTCCCAGAAACTAACAGCAAAACACTCCCTGGAAATTAAAAGTTGGACTGAAATAGATGGGTTGGGGTTCATTTACCCTGCTTCACGGGTTTTAAAACTCCATTTATAACGGTTGTTGGGGCCCACGTTGCAGCCACTGAAAATTAGTAGGGAAGATTCATTTTGCCCTTTTTTCCGGATGACCTCTTTCCGCCAGGGAGTATGTGAGTTTTAAGGCCTAGGGAGGGTACTGGGTCTCTATGGGGATCTGGATGAAGTATATCAAACTTTCTAAGATCTGCGAAAGGGAACCTTGAGTAAACTGAGTATAGCTTATGTAATTGGGAAACTAAGATAGCTAAGCACCAAAATACCAAAAAGAACATTCCTGGTTGGTGGTTGAACCAACCCATTTGAAAAAATATGTGAGTCAAAATGGACATCATCTTCCCCAATTTTTCGGGGTGAAAATAAACAAAAATATTTGAGTTGCCACCACCTAGGTGAAATACTGTTGATGGAAGAAATCCCGCACCAGTTGAGGTTGGTAGGTTATCCCATTATTTACAAGGTTTTATACATCCCAGGCCGATCACCCTACCAAACCCCATGATGACTCCCTTCCCTTTCGCAGCCAGCCAGCAAATCCGAAACACCCAGTAGTTGGGAGTCGTTGAGAGGGAACATTTAGTAAGGGTGTCTAGGTAACCTATATGTTAAGGATGTATATATGAATAACAAAACATGTACTTGGTTACTATGTGGTGCTTTCAGCCCCAAATAAAAAACATACATATCACTTCAAATGTGATCATTTCCTCCCCAAAAAAAAGGTAAAAACAACAAAAAACATCGTTGATGACTCACCTCAGGAGGTATGACTTTGATGACTAGGTTTATTAAGTACCAAGCATCGACATCCTGTTGATGGAAGAAATCCGGCTAACCAGTTGAGGTTGCTAGTATATCCCATTATTTTCAGGGTTTTATACATCCCGGGTGGTTGTTTGGGATTTCAGCCATCAACAGTCACAATCTGAGCGAAAATTTTCGCCTGCTGAAAACGGTCCAGTTCTTTGGCAGCTTCTGGAAGTATCAAACCCAAAGGTTGCCCAGCAACACAGAAGGGCCTCCAAATCTGTGGAATTTTCGGCACAGAAAACAAAGGTGAGCTCCAACCAGTTACGTCAGTTGGTGGTTTTTCACCAACCCGTTTGAAAAATATGCGTCAAAAATGGGTTCATCTTCCCCAAGGATCGGACTAAAAATTACTGTTCTTCCATCAAAAAATGCCAGCAAAGCTTTTTTAACGGAAAACACAAAAACACTTTGTTATTGGAAACGTTGTCATCAAAGGAAAAGGAAAAACAGTCAATTCGATCTCAAACCACAGGTTTCTGATGAAATGCTAAGTTTGGGAATCGATGATTGTAAATGTCATTCTGCCGATGTCCCAAGATTCTGGATGTATCCCCATCATCACCACCACATTCGAAAAAAAACCTGCCTGGCATGAGGCAACATGGCATATCCATCGGAACAGTCTTCGATACGCTGCATGAGACCTCACATGTAAGGTATGACTTGGAGGAGGCCATTGGAAGACTAGGGGTAATCTGTCAGAACCTCTGGGGGAAATTAATTTCACCTCGTCGACTTTGTATATTATTACAGTAATGGAATTTTTCATAGATGGCTAACCGTCGTCCTCCCTGCAGTCCTTGGTTTATTATTATTTCGGATCCTTTATTTTTAGATCACCTACCAAATTTGGTATCTGCGTCTGTGCCATCTAGTTTTTTGACCTATATATATCGGTAATCCATGGCCAATCCACATATGCATGCAATGCATTTTGAATTTTGGTGACCTTTTGGGAAGTGAAGTCACGTGATTCCCATCGGCTAGGAATGATGACCTGACCTCCAACGGAACTGGGGGATTTTTTTTAAAGGTCACATATGACCTGGGTGATGACACCCAGCATGAGATTCTTGGAGGAAAACTTGCCGAATTTCAACAAATATTATAAATCATTCCCTACAAATCCGATTTGGCGAAACCGAAACTGAGACTGGGAGCATAGTGAAACCTAAATGATATGCTTTCCTGCGTTTTGTAGGTTAAAATACCCCCAATTTCTCTGACTTTCGGTGATTGGACCGATTTTACAAGTATCTATCTTAAATCTATTGAGTGCATCCGGATTCCAAACAGTCATGTTGATAGGGTGCATGGTGGTAATTTGGAGGATGTAACGTTCAGACATACCAAGCATGGCTCTTCAGAACGAAAAAATGTCCAAAGGACGGGTGACATCATTATTAAAAAACATTGGGATGACCTTCACATTCACCCCATTGATTAACGCCTTCTGGGAAGCCGCCTATGTCATGGATGATCAAATACGTCGTCATCAGTATCATAGTTACACACACTCGAAAAAAAAACCATGTTAAAAAACAAAAGTAACCGTCCAATCATGATACTGCATTTTTTTGGAGACATGTTTGTTCTCGGGGCAGTAGCAATGTGAAAGCACTACCTATCGCTGTTACAATGTTTAGAGGTAGTAAAACCTCCTTGTACAAGGTGGACATACCATACGACCGTTATAAATGGAAATATAACCATTCTAATATCATGGGTATCTGTTTTTGGCCAATTTTTTGGGGGGTATCTGTTTTGCTTCACTCTGCTTCTAGGGCCGCCCCCCCCCATAACTCCATTTATAACTGCTGACGGGGCCCACCTTGTATAAACCAACCCATCAAACCGAGTCCACATAAGGGCACCTTGCATTCGCCCTGCACGACACGCCGTGCGGCACGTGCGTCGTAAGACCACCATGGCGCCAATGGAAGCGCAAGCGCTTGTAGCGGCAATGTGCCAGCGGGCACCTGCCCGGATCAACTGCTTGACTCGCTTGACTGCTTGGAAATTATCCCTGAAATTCCGCGCTTCCCAAAAGGAAAACACCCATTTTTTTTCGAAGCCCATCTTAGTTTTAGGGAGTGTAACTTGGATTCCCTGACCACCATATCTACCCAGTGAACTAGATCCATCTCGAAATCTGCATTCAACTGCTCTCTCAGAGTTAAGGCATGCTCGGCCAACACCACATCTGCCTCGTTTTTCCCATAAATCCGATACTGCGTCTCAGAAAAGTCTTTCCTGCTCCTCCTCCTCCATTCACAACTACAACTGTCTTGTCAATTTCCTTGACCGGCGATGCTAAGCACCGCCGAGGCAGAGTGTTTCTGTAGGCCAGCTCAAACAGCCCTTGTGCTCTCCTGCCCAACCAAACAACGATTGCAGGGTCTAGCTGGTTTGCTACCAGTGGCAACTCAGTGGGTTCAACGATTGAAGGAATGCTCGCGGCTTTCATTGATGCACACACCTGTGACAAATTGAATCCACGTCTCGCAAGCAGATGCTTGTTCTCTTTCTGAGAGCACTCCCCTTTTTGGTTTGCTTGTTGACAGTCCAAGCAGAGGCTACAGTGGTACGTCACTTACTGACCATACAGCGGGGTTCAAACTTCCCGGCTCTTCTCTCAGGTCCATTCTCAAATAGTATTTGTAATTGCTCTTTCTGTCTGGCCTCAGTCAGTGCACTTCCGAGATAAGTGTCCCTCACCTCATCTCACCTCTCTTGCAAACTGGCTTTTCTTCCAAGATATTTGAACAGCGGTCTGAACTTGAGCACAAGTCCGTCAACTATTGGAAGTGCTTTTGGACATCGAACATCTGTGACCAAATGGTCTTCCAACGGCAGATTTCCAATCTGCCAAGGCTGATTTCCAGATCCCCTTCTGCCGAACAATTGAGGTGACACTGAACATCTAAACTCTTGCCATTCCAGTGGCTTGACAATTTCATTCTCTCCTTTTTGAATTTTCGCCACCATTCTCAGATTGAGAATTTCAGCTACCAATCTCTGAGCGAATACAGGATCTTCTCCTCTTGATATCAAATCCACCCCCACCTCACAAGTTGCCCGCATCGCTCCCATGGGTGAGGTGTTCAAACAGTTACTGAATCAAAACCTTTATCATGGCTGATTTTAATCCCCATATACGTCCATATACCTGGATAGGAGATTGCTAAAAAGTCGGAATCCCTACGATCGGACTTGCACCTACTTACATACAGTAGGGGTCAAAAAATCAATTTACTAAGTACCAGCAGGACCAGTAAGAATGCAGGAAAGGGACGAACCACGAAAGGAATCCTATCCTTTTAGGGGACTGGAACCCAACAGCAATCCGAGATTGGAAGGGGCATTCCCCTAAATCTTAGATCCACCCCCCGTTCAGGATACCATTCACCACCAGGATTATTACATTTTTGGTGAGAAAATCCCTACAAACAGAATCCCAACCTAAACCTTTATTTGCCACGATTGCATCCTGGGTGGGGGGTAGATCCAACCTATACCCAGTAAGAGTGACTTTCAGGCAGCTTCCATGTTTAGTAGGAAATCCCAACCTAAAAGATATTACTGTAACTTTCCACTGGTTTTTGTTGACAAAGGTTTCACATCCTAAGTTATGCAGCTATCCTGTTGCTGATCAATTCTCCTCATCACATTGGCTGATTAGTGGTAACCAGTGGCAAATCTAAATATGCCTAGGTGATAAGGAAACCTTATGCAATTCATACCAGGTGGGTCCCTAGCAGTTATAAATGGAGTTAATACCCTTACAAGTAGGGTTGTAACTACCCCAGTGAACCATTTATTTTCCGCTATCTATTAGGGGACCTCGTAGGATGCCATTTTTTTGGCCCGACTGCCACCTCCTCCAAGCAAGCTCCCTCGTTGTCTGCTGGTGCATCGCAGGGGCGATGCATGCATGGGTGGTAATGACCACGTGACCGCAGGTGTGCGTAGCGCCATGAGGATCTCAAAACTACCCTGTATACATCCCAAATTTTCTTCATGTGGTATAGGTAGTGACCAAAAGCTTCAGGTAAATTTGATAAAGGCTAGATACGGCTTGGTGATAAACTGTTGATATTATATATATATAAATACATAGAGATAGTGGAAACATTACTGTTTGTTCAATTACAAAAACTGGGGGGTAACAGTTGACTGACATTTAGATATTTAAAACCCAAGGACCTGCATGTAATTAAAAAACAAATAAATGGTAACCATGTTACTTCTTACTACCGGGTACCCTCCCTGAATCTAACAACAAAGTATGACTGGATGTCTAGAGTTCTGAACTCTCAAAACTGGTGATGGATTCAAAGTTCCATCTTTGTTTTTTTCGGTGGGTTGCTTTTGTGCAAATTGAAAAACGGCGATGTTTATGTTTTTGTGCGATGTTTTGTTTCTAGTTGGTGGTTTCACCCCAATGGAAAAAAATATTAGTCAAGTCAAATTGGAACATTTTCCCAAATAGGGATGGAAAAAATATATATATTTGAAACCGCCACCTAGCAAGATATACCAGTACCCAAGTCTTCCAAATATTAGTCAAAATTGGAAATCTTCCCCAAATAGGGGTGAAATTAAATAATATTTGAAACCACCACCTAGTTTTGATTTGACGCAATCTTTTCCAACTTGAGCAAGTCTCTGATTGGACGAAAGGAGCGTTTTTTTGTGAGATGCCAATGTTTGCGGATTCTCTGCAGAAAAATGTGTGACCCAAGTGGAAAAAAATCATTTGAAACCTTAACATTCCTTTTTAAGTCACACATGTTCATGTAATTTTGGATACACCCTGGAAGATTAACATGGAACCCAACAATGGAGGTTTGGAAGATGATTTTCCTTTTCAACTAGGTGATTTTTAGGTTCCATGTTAATTTTCAGGGATGTATTGTAAATATGTGGGAAGTGACAAACTTAAGTGAGCCTATTATGATAAAACCAAATTATAATATCACCTGTTAGTGTTCAAAAAGCTGTGACTACACTCTGCGAAACCATGACAGCACACACTAAGCTTCACCAATATAATATATGTAACATATTGGCAAGAAATATTGGGATGCACAAATCATCCAACCAACAACACCTTTGAAATCATCCAACATCACCAACGTGTTCATTTACCTAAAATTACGCAGGTGGCCTGAACCTTATTTACGGCCATTTCTTTTGGGTGGGAAAGCTAGCTTTCCCGTATCCACAAGCCATGTATCCATACAGCTTATATAGGTGAGGCTTCCTCCAGTTTAGGTACTACTGAAATGTTTGGTGATTCTCAACCTCTTGATATTCAATCCTTAGGTATCCTGGATTATAACCCATCAACCTTTCCCAAAGCAACAACCATCAATATTCCATTCAAAGAAATCTTCAACAGGACCCACTGAAATGGACCCCTAAACGTGAGTATCTAACAGCTCGATCGCAACTTACTTAGGGGTCCGTTGGTAAGGTCCCATTCAAGTTTTTGATGGATCCATAGTATCTAATCCTTCCCTAACTGTTGAAGTTATTTGGACTTCATTTGGACTCCCCATAGAGGAACCACTCCTTCACACTTACGGAAAAAAAACTGCAAGGGGTGGACATTTGGAAGGGGGAGATTCCAAAAATGGATCCATTTCGAAACCCATGGATTTTCACAAGGGCCCGTTTCACCATGTTATAAATGGAGTTCTTTAAGTTATGGGGCCCCTACAAGTACGGTGAAATAACCGAAGGTTATTTCCATTTATTTTGGGCCATTTCAAAGGCTCCCTACTTCACTCCACTTTGTTTACGATCGGTCCGATACGGGGCAACAGGGCCTGCTCCTTGCAGATTCTATCTTTAGTTTTCAAGGGTGCAGGGATCAACAAAGATTATATATTTTTTGCCAAGATAGTAGGATTCTTAAGGGTGGGGGGGGGGTGATTCCCGTAATCTTACCCTAAGGTTCTCCAAGCTTTTTTAGGAATCCTTAATTAGGGTTCCCCACCCCCTCCCCTTGAACACCACCCCCTTATCAGGAAATCGCCTCAAATCAGGAAATCGACCCAAATCAGGAAATCAAAGAGGTTGAGAAAAATCCTAACTGAAGATAAGACCGAAACATGACAAACCCATGCCGTTCATGAGACTGGTATAATTGCCTGCATTTGGTTGCTATACATGGATGGTATGAGAAAGATACCCTTCAAACGCCCAAAGTCATGCGAAAACCACCTTGCATTCATATTCATCATAGACCCCCAATAGTTTAAACAGCTTGCCCCTGAAAGCCATGATAGTTGGAAGACCTTCCCAGCATTAACTCCCTCATCTTCCGGGGATGTACCCTCTGGTAAACTAACATAGCGATTGCTGGAATATCCTCATTTCTATTAGGAAATACATCGACTCAATCCGGGTCCATTGTAGGATCCATGGGACGATTGTATATTTGCCGACATGAAAACCATAATAAGTCTAAGCCAAAAAATGTAGGTAAATATACCAGTCACATGGATCGTATGGGATTGCTATGTTAGATTTACCGGAGTGTATCTTGTAGGGGCAAGCTGGGGATAGTCATCAGCCATGACACATCATAGTCCGTACCCAAGACCAAGGGCCGTTCCTCGGTGTTTATTTGATGGATGTCTGCACCAAAACGAACTCGTGAACAAAAAACTCAGAATTTGTAACCAGTCCCTAGACATGCAGTCAGTCATACCTCCTGAGGTGAGTTTGGTGTTTGATTGGTAGGTGTTTTGGGGGTGTTTGGTCATGACATCGAAACTCAGTTTCGGTGGCATATTTGGATGTCTAGGGGAGTGGAAAAACCAGCCTGATTCAACCAATGGTTCTTAGAGTCTTAAAGGTACTCCTTGGTTAGAATCCTAGAGCTCATCCCTGACTTGACCCTTCCATGGGACTGGTATATTGACCTGGTGGTTGCACCAACCCATTTGAACAGAGTCAAATTGGATCATTTATATATCAAGGTAGGGGTGAAAAAAATATTTGAAACCACCACCTAGTTATATTGACCTACATTTGCTTAAATATTATGGTAAATGTATGTAGGTAAATATACAGCCATACATGGATCCCACGGGAATGTTCAAAGGAATCTCCTCTTCCCAGGTTAGCCATCTTCAGGTCCCATGTTGGGGTCCCAAGAATCACTTTTTCAAAAAGGCTTTGGAGGTGTGAGCTTGAGGGGTCAAAATTGACACATACTGATACAGCGCTTAAGTTTAAGAGCGAGTTTACCCCTGCAAACATGATGGGTGGAGAAGACGATCCTTCGAATCCTTCGGATGGGAACTATGAGAATCCAAATCACGTGTGCCTTCATGGGACTGGAAGATTCAGCTAGAATTCTCGTACATTTCTAAGCCATTCATGTAGGTAAATTGTCCATGCATCATCTAGGAATCTAGGTTACCTATAATTCCAGGGTCAAGTCTTTACAATCTAGGGCAAAAAAACTACAGGAAGCCTTTCTAAATCTTTACATGCCACCCCAAAACGTTTTGTAGCTTACACTCCTGTCAACTAACATAGCCATGGAAAATCCACCGTTTTGATGGTGAAAGATGGGGATTTTCCATGGGCTATGTTAGTTTCAGGGAGGGTAGGTATTAGCTAGATTCATCACCGGTTTTTTTAAAGATAAGCCTCTCCCTCCAACCAGTAAATATATCCAGATCAGGGCTTGGTACGTTCGGGTGTCCAGCTGGAAGTGATGGTAACTAGTAAAGGGTGATTCCAGGGACTCCGATATAATGGGACCCCTCTATGGTAAGCTTCCAATACTATTCCCATACCATTCCCATACCTTCAAGGATTCTTATGGGAGTGGTATGGGAATAGTATGGGTAAGGGGTCCAATTATTGGGGGTCCCTGAAAATCCCACTGAAGGATCGTTGGTAATTTGGTTTATTTCAACTATTTGTCGGACGAAATCAACCTACTAATGGTGAAATAATCCATTTACTAACCCTAGTCTTCCAAAATCCTCCAAATACCTTGTAAAGAAGTGTGAAAGGAGCAAAAAAAGGACCCCCAAAACAGGCCTTGCCTATAAAAGGTATTTGGAAGACTAGGGTAAGTACAAGCAGGACATCCCAGTAGGTTAGATTTTTTTTGATCAAAGACTTTGGGGCCATGCTTACCCCTAGAAATGGCCTTATAAATCACTGGGTAACTGGGGGTTATTTCACCCTACGAGCAGTTTTTTTCCCATCAATAGTGAATATCCCAGTCACTTCTGGTCCAAAAGCTCGATTTTTTTTTATGGAAAAAATGCTCAAAGTTTAGCTAGTTGGTGGTTTCAACCCATCTGAAAAATATTAGTCAAATTGGATCATTTTCCCAGGTAGAGGTGAAAATAAAACATGTTTGAAACCACCACCTAGGTTTAGCTGTGGTTAAGACATGAACCGTCCGCAGGTCCAGTCAATAAGACTGGTGATCAAGATCTACCCTACAAAGCTGATTAATTTTTGGGAAGTTACCTACCTTTACTGTAGATATTTTTGTTAGGGAGTAGATACATACTTACTTACACAAATAGCTTAGATTTAAGATAAATTCATGACAAAATGTAGGAAAATATACCATCATAAATAGAGTGTCTAATATGGGATTTAACGAAAAAAATATCCCAAATGCTCAATGTATGTTGCTATTGACCTACATTTATCACTAAAACTACTACCAAATGTAGGTTGTTTTAGGCCAGTCCCATGGGTCGCATCGATTGCTATATAGGTGTTTCCAAAAATAGGGGTACCCCAAAATGGATGGTTTATAATGGAAACCCCTATTAAAATGGATGATTTGGGGGTACCACTATTTTCGGAAACATCCATATTAGAATCCTATAAGTTTGCCAGATTGAAGCCATTTTTTGTTTGGTTTCCATACCTACCCCCCATGGCCATTGCCAGGACACGTAGTCGGGAAGATAATTGATGGGCTTGTCATAGCCGGTGATCTCCACCGTAGAGTCAGAGGCGCCCTGTGCAGAAGTGGGAAGCCAATGGATTCAGTAGGAAAATGGCGTGGCAATTGAAAGGTTGTTAGTTGGCGGTTTTTCAACCCATATGAACAAATATTAGTCAAATTGGATCATTTATATACCCAGGTAGGGGTGAAAATAAAAATTTTTGAAACCACCGCCTATAGGTTAGTATAATGTTGGAGATAAACACATTTTTCTCTGAACCATGATTGTGGGAAGACAGGTGACTAACGATGTCAGGTGAAGTGACAACAAAATAGATCATGTCAGCTCATTTTCAATACCCAGCCAAAGTTAAAGATAGACCCCGCAAAATGGTGGTTGGAAAACGATCACTTTCCTATTGGGGCCCGGTGACTTTTCAGGGGCGAACTGCAAAACTTCGGGAGGGCATGCCTGCAATTCCAAAGTGGAGTTATGGGCCCCTTACAAATGGTCTTAAACATTTGCAACTTGGGTTAAAACCATGTAAGGTTGGCCCAAACATTTGTACGTCATAAACCAGATTCAATGTGACCTCAAATTGACCGTTTTATTCCGGATCATTGGAGATCACCAAAACCTTTGGAAGGATTACTTACGTATCCCAAAAAGGTCACAAAGACTATTCAGGTGTATAAATATATGAATATAATCTACATATATATATATATATATTACAATTGCAATTGCAATATAAATGTTAAATACATCTCATAAGTTCTCATGCCATCTTTGCATCAACTCGATACCATATATTAGATATCTTAGACAACATCCCATCAAGAGGGTACATTCCCTCACAAAACCAAAACTGGGTACCTGGGTGACCTTCCCCCCTTGGATCTTGCTGGGTGCCCCGAGCATTGTAGAAACCTCAGTTCTGAGGTATCCAGTTACAGTAGTTCTTGCGTCATGGGAAGGTGGGATTTTTCTCATTCCAAAATGGATTATCATTCCATCCCATTCCCTTAACACATATAGTAAATGGATGGCTATAGCCCAAAGATTTTGGTTAAGAGTAAAGAGGAATATGGCACATAAATAAATCTGTTTATGCAGCAATACACTTAAGAAATAGGTAAATATTTACAGGCAGTATGTCATTCAAAAAAAGGTATACAAAAAAAACATGGCGTTTTTGCCCTGGAGCAACTTCAATAGAAGGTTTTTGAGGGTGAATGCGGAAACATCGATCGTATTTAAGGAGGATGTCATGGATTACAATAGGTCAGCAGCGTTTCAAAAGCTTGATGACATTCCATTGTACTGATTAGTCCCTAAGAATCCGTTTGTATGTCCTAAGAAAGGGATTGGCCTGGCATGTGTCTTGCTGTCCATCGACTTTCGGGAGTAGCCAAGGCATTTCTGAGAGCATGAGCTCTCAGACGAAGGTGTCTGGTTCACCAGCTTCCCGTCTCCATCGTTGCTGCCGATAAAGCAGCTTTGTTGTCTCCGTAGAGCAACCTGTCTACGGAGAACCCCATCACACCCAAAAGACCAGACAGTGCTTCACCAACTTGATGTGACTCCGAATAACTGACCAGTTCGCTTTCTGCGTTGAATGGCAAATGAACGGCTGTCTGCCGCTTTCCCAAAGAATGACATTTCCTCCGTGCTCTGCAATGATGCCCTGAACTGATCTGTACCCCGGATGGGATTGGAACCCAAAACATCCTACTTTAGGCATGGGTTTGGATTCTTAGGGAGTTTTTAGGGATCCTTCTCACTGGCATATTATAATCCCAATTCAATTGGATAGTATAATTCCCTACATGAAGCAACCAACCAGGGTTTTTCAACACTGCTCAGGTATATGCATACGCCAACTGCCAGGTGATTCCATTCATGATTTTTTTTATCCCCGATCGTTGAAGGTCACAAAACCAACCTTTGAGATGGACACTTTGTCATCACGAATTGCCCACTGGCCGACTAGGTGTTTTTTTAACCAAAAACACAAAAATACATTTCAGTCCCAAAAGGCAACTTCCAAAATTCGCAACTAGCGGTTATGTTTTAAAAGGTCATCTCCTTATGAGATGTTATTTGGACTTGATTTAGACCTCCAAAAATTTCAACACTTTCAAACGGCACAGGTGATGAAAAAAAAGATCCAACCCAAAACAAGGGTCCAAAACAAGGGTCTGCAGGATCGTGCGGACGTCTTCCTTTTGCAAAAATCCCATGGATATTCATCAAGAATTCATGCCGTTGGAGCCGGCTCTGTCCCACCAGGAAGATCTACAAAAAATATCCAAAAACACTGAGCAGCCCGGACTGTAGTAGTTAGTATCCTTAGGTGACAAGCCCTAGGCATCCAATCATATTCTCAGATAGTGATTGGGGTGTTAAATCACCTCCTCAGCTTTATTTAGGTTCCATTACCATTCTCAGAAAGTGATTGGATGCCTATAGGGAAGGATCAAATTTGACATGTTTTTTTCGACAATGAAAACCAAAAGATTATTGTCGGTGTTGAAACTTCCTGTAAAAAAAAACCTTCGCCTTGAGTCTTGAGAAGAAAAAAAACATGTTCCGACGAGGGGAACACCGGGATGTTTCTTTGTCCATGTAGGGTTGGTTGGTTGAACCACTGATGTTAAAAAAAAACATGTGTTTGTCAAAATTGCATGATTTCGGGAACTTTTCGGCAAACAAAAATCAACCAACAAGAATTGAAAGATTCATCATATATACAATTTCTCACTTATAACCACTGCAAGTACGCACGAATTGCTTTCCCCCTGCCTTATACTGCGATGTCATGCATTCACGGTCGACCCTTCTCGTCGACTCAACAAAAACCAACAAAATCCTCCACAAAAAACTAACATAGCACTTGCCAAAAGGCCTTCCCAAAAGGAAACTCATCTGAACCCCAGTGTGTCAGGTGCGAACTGTTAGTTTCAGGGAGGGTATCCCCCTTCGCAGACTCCCGCCAAATTTCAAAATACACTCCCTGAAACTAACAACAAATCCGCCACTGAAAAAGTTGGAAGACGAAACTTCCTTTGAAAAGGCCCGGAATCTTTTTGCCCCTGTTGGTGTTAGATAATTTCAGGGAGGTAGTAAACAATCCTAGACATCCAAACACCTCCTGACAAAGGGTTTCAGGTATACTGTTGGGGTCCAAAAAACTGTTCAGCTGGTGTTTGGATGTCTACAGTAGGGTAAAGTCGATGAAAACAAACAATCAACGAAACATCCATCCCCCTTTCCACACTCCCCCTCCACTCCAAAAAAACAAAACAAATTGGAACAAAATTGGCTAAAATAAAAAAACACACACACACAATCACACACACACACACACTCACACACACACACACACCCCCACACCCACACGCACACGCACACGCACACACTTCCAAAGACTGAGCATCCAAAATCTCCAAGATGGTAGGTGGATTGAAATCCTTCCGCACTGCTTGACACCAAACCTCGGGAGTTTGTTCCAACAAACCAACCGTGGTATGAAAAAAAACGACTCATTGGGTGGAGCCGAAATCGGTGGAAAACCCAAGCGTCAAACCCTAGGAATCGAATCCAATCAAATTCTCAGATGATGAGCGGTTGGGGTGTACAAAAATCACCTCCAAAACGCTTAATCGGCTTAGGTTTCCACAAACCATTTTCGCTTTCGGCGAAGCCAGGATGCCGTTCCGGGAACTCTTGTAAAACAGAAATCAAAGGCAAAACAACACTAGTACAGGGCTGGAATCTATAAAATGTCGTAGATCACTAAGTACAAGGGTTTTCGTTATCAAAATATATCTCGGGAAATTCTGTGACAATTTAGCATTGTAACATCTTCAGATTCCAATCACTGGTGCCCTAAAGCAGGTGCCCTACCAAACCACATGGAACCTATGGGATTTTAGTTATAGAAATCAACCATGTTTTTTGATGTCCCAAAAAGGGACACCTCCCTTGATTTTCCGACTCATTGATCACCAGGTTTTTTTGATGGGGAACTCTCATGTCGAAAAAAAACAACCCAAAACTAGTTGGTGGTTTCAACCCATTTGAAACATATTAGTCAAATTCGAAATCTTCCCCAAATAGAGGTGAAAATAAAACATATTTGAAACCACCAACCAGAAAAGTTTTACCCTAAGAATCCCCGGTTGGACCCTCCAATGGAAAGGTTTGATCCTCCAGGGGTGTTTCTTGGTCCTCAAAATAGCCAGGCCTTTGAGGGGTTTTCGGATTCTTAGGGTAGGCACTATTTTCGGAATTCGCGCTCTTTAGAAGATGGAGGTGTTTTTCGCTTGTGCAAACCGTGACTTCGGTTACGGTTTCATAAATGCAGGCGATACTTGGATGTCCCGTTGGAAGTTCGGATCGATGGTCAGCAAATGGGTCATAACCTACTCAAAAAGAGCGGTTATATTTAGGTTCAAATCCATGCAGTTACTAACCATTGATCCTAACTTCCAACGGGACATCCAAGTATGTCCTCGCGGAGTGGTTGGGGTGGAGTCCATGTCCACGTACTGAGTTGTCCTGACACTTAGGACTTGAACTGAAGGTACCTATCAGTGGGTGAGACAATTCCTCCAAGGTAGGTTGTTTTTGTCCACAAGGTAGGTGAAACAAGGATAACCCCCCTCCAACTTGCTTTAACTAAAGTTATTTAAATTGCTGTTCAACCCTTCAACTTCTGGTGGAGTCACATATGACCCAACTTTCTAACTGCAATCTAACTGAAAACAAAGTGGCTACTACCCTTCCTGGATCTAACAAAGCCCTAGAAAACAAATAGGTCATCCCCACAGGAAATTTCATCTTCCAACCTTTGATTTTGAGGGCTTGTGGCTTGTGTTGTTGGTTTCTGGGAGGGGATACTTGGAGGATCATCCCAGTTGGTAAGTGTTTAATAACCCATGGTTAGCAAGTCCCCTAACTGGGGTTGTGGGACCCCTTCCAAATGGCCGAACTTCATATATATATATATATATATATATATATAATATATATATATNTCTATATATATATATATATATATATATATATAAATATATATATATATAAATGGGGGGTGATCCTAAGCGCTTACGTCCGTCCTGGGATGATCCTCCAAGTATATCAACAACTGATTGAAGTCCTGTCCCCCGGTCCAAACCGAGCTCCCCTGCAGTACCCGCTTCATCCAAACTGGTTTCGTTTCGGGAAGGATGGTTGTAAAACGCAAACCCGTCGGATAAATAGGGGGGAGACGCTGGCCCCGGAGGTACCAGGTAACATCCATTCAATATGGTTTAAGGCAATTGGTGCTTGGCTACCCCATATGACCCATGGATGGTGTATTTACCTATACATTTATCATACATTTAAGGCAAATGTAGGTGAATATGCCGTATACCAGTCACATGGATCGTATGGCTGCTAAATGTTGGTTTTGATCTAAGACCTGTAGTAATTGACCAACTAAGCCATCTGATGTTTGGCCTAGAGTAATCTGGAGATTGCATTCTTAAAGAGGGATCGCTGTGAGACTCTTAACCATCACAATGGCATGTAGCAGGGGCTTTAAAATCAATACTACTGATAGTGTTTCAGAACCCCTAAAGAACATAAACAAATTGGGATGTATCCCGAAACCCGGTTGTAGATAGGTATAGTGAGATTTTCACTGGCTCAACTGGTTCGCCACCACCAAATAGCAACTATCATCAAAAGGATCCATGTATGAAAGGGCATGTGATGAATTTCCCATAGGATCCATGGAACTGGTAAAGTACCTACATGATGAACTGAAATTCATGGTACCCTCTGGTAAACTAACATAACAATGGAATATCCCCAGTTTCAATAGGAAACACATCTTCAAAGGGTCCATTTTCCATTGCTATGTTAGTTTACCAGGGTGTACTTCCTACGCAAAAAGACCAATCCCATGGACCCCTGCAATTGCCAATCACACATAAATCCCTCTGCCAAATGGCAATGTCAAACAAAAATGACCGGAAAATCCCCAACAAAAATCTAGTTGGTTGGTTGAACCAAAACATCTGAAAAATATGCTCGTCAAATTGGATCATTTATATACCAAGGTAGGGGTAAAAATAAAAAAATCTTTAAAACCACCACCTAGAAAATCCATGTATATTCAAAGGGAGGGAGTACACCAATTGAAGACAGACGTCAGCCAGCTTCTTGGACTCGGTCGAAGCAATGGCGCCTTCGATCAAAAATGATCGATAAATTGTCGCCAACCGAGTCGCCTGTAAAACCCTCATGGTCGGCTTGTGGTCACATAGAGGATGCCTGTTTAGGCTACTGGGTACTTGTGCAAACTTGAATGGTTGTCACTCTTTGAAGGCAACCAATTCTGACGTCTTTATGTCAAGAAGAGTGTCCTCGAGGTTAGGTCTGCCGCCGCCGTGCATTGACAGGGCCGAACTCTGCCTCATCGTTGAGGACTGCCGTTTCAAAATATCCCAGCCTGCGTCGCATCAATTTCTCCGGCGTTTCATCCATTGCAGCACTTGAATATGGATGGAACTTGCCGGTAAAAATCTTGAGCCTGAAAACAGGGATAAGATCATAAGTGCCCAAGGGCCAATATAAAGCTCCTGGCCATATATCCATGGTGAAGTAGCGCCAGGACCAACTGGTCACGTTCAGGCTTACACAGCTGGGCATTATTGTGAATTCCTCGAAACCAGGCATCTTTGACGGTCTCGATCAGCGTGGGTGTGGGAGCCTCCGTTAACACCCTTTGCTATCGGAACGATCAACAGGCTACATGACCGCTAATTGGAAAAAAAAGCATTACCTATACATTTACCTTTCAAACACAAATCAACCAAATGTCTGTCCCTGGATCATCCGGATATGTAAAGTATTGTAAAGTTTCTGCCTTTTTGGTAGGTTATTCGGGTGATTTTTGGCACAAAATGTTACACACGAAAGGAAGATCCAGGTACATGTACCGTTCCCATGAATCCGTTCCCTTGGTCCAATCAGTGGAACCATTGACCCATAGGATCCATGGGACTGGTATGTTTACCTACATTTAGGTGATTTTTATGGTAAATATAGGTAAATATACCATCCATGGATGGTATGGGTATGGAACCATTGACCCATTGACCAGTCATTTGCACCTAACAGTGACATTGATGTTGGTCTCGTCGCTGACCAATACAATCTGCACGTGACAAGGCTGGCGAGGCTTCTGCCAAGTTCTTCTTTAAGTGACCCATTTGGGAGTTTTATTCGTGACCTTTCAAGGGTTACACTCCTGAAAACTAACATGACATCGGAAAATCCGTGAAAATCCTCATGTTCAATAGGAAATACATCTTCAAATGGTGGATTGTTCATTGTCATGTTAGTTTTCGGGGGGGGTAAGCGGCCTCCATTTTGGGAGAAGAAAGGGTTGAATCACCTGGTGGGTGAGTTTGTTTTTGTTGCAATGCTGGAATCTTCGGACCCCAAGGATTCACGATTTCATTCAAAGATCTTCAAGAAATAATTGGAGAGGGCAACATGGCCGAAGCTGTTTGGAAATTCATCTTGGAGTATGTGGGTATATAACACATAAGAATCCACGTGAGATGAGAATGTTGCAAAACAAATCTTTCAATTGAGAAACGCAAAAAGGTCCCCCCATATATTCTAACTTGTTTCTAACTTGCTGTTTGTATTTCAATCAAAAAATCATGCATCAACCCAACCACGAACACCCTTAATGACAATTCAAACGTTGACACCCAAGGACCAAATTACTTTGCACATGCAACACAGTACATGATAGCAATGATACCAAACTCATCCATTTGACATATCCAACAGCCTCCAGAAGACCTCCTGAACTTATATAGTTGGAACCCTACTCAAACCTATACCTTGTCAGGTGCTGGATGTGTTTAGAGGATTTGAGCTTTCCAGTGGCCCCATGGCCCCCATGACCCCATGTTGAGTTGGTCTTCTGCCCCAACTTCAACGAGAACGTCCAGTTCTTAAAGCCTGGTTGATCAATGGATAGCTATACTCCCCTTTGCATAAGGATGTACGCACAATGAGTAGATTTGAAGTAGTTCAATTACAAAACGAATAAAAACGAAATAGCAAAAGAGTACTGAACACTTCTCCAACATTATATTTTAAAGGCCATCATAGCAAGTGACCTTCGCATTTGTGGATGAAGTGGATTTATCACCATTTACAACTGCATATTTGTTCATAGGATTTGACTATAGGCTTTGGTATGCATGAAAATTACACTTCCTACATAGAACTGGCATTAAAATCCCATTTTTTCCACCGAACCATGATTGTTACACCCCCGAAAACTACCATGGAACGTGAAAATACCCCCAAATGCAAAAGGAGAAACATCGACCCAGCCACCAAATTTTGGGTTCAAAATCTTAGTTGTCGGGGTTTATCTATTTTTTCAAAAATATGTTACGTTATTTTTGCCCAAAAATGGTGGATTTTCAAAAAGTCCTTTTTAAATCCATTTTTGTTGTGGTACGTTCGGTGGGCCCCTAGTTATAACCCTTATAAATGGCCTCATAAGGGTTCTAACCCTACCTATCTGTATCTGCCCCTTAAAAAAACCCACCCCCAAAAACAAATGGCCCAACAAAAATGCCGCAAATGCACGTGGCCCCGCACCGGATTGATGGTCGGTGGCGTCAGATCCAAGGTCAAAATCTGCAAGTAGCCATTCGGATGGGATCCACGGGACGAGGACGTATATTTACCTACCATGAGCCCCCAAAACCATGAAAGATAAAGGTTTTGGCCACCTAAAAACCAGGTTATTTACCACAAAAGCCCCTGGAAATGTAGGTTTGGGGGGCCCATGGTATACATTTGGTTGATCTTTTAAGGTATATCTAGGTAAATATGCCATATATGGATCCTACTTGGATGTCCCGGGAGAAGTGGATGGATCAATGGTGATCGGATGAGTGGGCGATTTCACCCCAACAAAAAAAATATACGTATAGGTGAAACAACCCATTGACCCTAACCATTGCTCCTAACTTCCCACGGGACATCCAAGTACCTTTTCCAAACAGGCCATCATTTTGAGGACAAGAAATTCCATGTGTGAATAGCTTTGGAAATTGAATGATGTAGAATATCTATCCCTAGGGATCCAATCACCTTTTGAGAATGGTAATGGAACCTAAATACCTTTCTCAGGAGGTGATTATACACCCCAATCATCATCTGAGAAGGTGATTGGATCCTATAGGTATGGTATTAAATTCATCTATATAATAGAATGTGTTTGCAGGTATTTTGTGTCCAAATCCAGTCCCATCTCAGCGGATCTGGGATGTCTTTTTCATCTTTTTCACTTGTTTTTCACCATCAAAAACAGGTTGACACATCTTCCTACCTTGAGTTTGCTTAAGATGCTTCGAAAAAAAACAAGCAGATTGTCCTAAATGGTGGTTTAATGCTGATTTCCCCATGGAAACAAAGTAAACTAACATCACCAAAAAACACATCCGAGTAGGTTTAGTTATCTCCCTCACCTACCCCTTTTTCCATAAAAAATAAACCCGTTTTAGGCACACCAGCTGCTACCAAACCTTCGATGTATTCCCAAAGACTGTCACAATGGACCATGGGATGCCATATCGTCACATACATTGTACCAAAAGGATCTATGCCTGGTATATGTACCACATTTGGTTGATCTTTGGTGAAACATGTGGGAAAATACCCCATAGGATCAATGTATAATAATATAAATACCATTATAAATTTACCTACATTTGTTTGATTTTTGGTGGTAAATGTAGGTGAACAACATATCAGTCCCATTGATCCGTCATGAGATGGACTGGAATCCTACCAATTAACCAACTTAATGCTAGGTGAAATTTGAAAGTAAGCATTGCATCAACCTTTACTCACTTAGCGAATGGAACCCTAAAATAAAAGTTTGAACTTTATTTTCCCTACTAAATATCCCAAAAAGTTGGAAAAGTCTAGCCATTGGCCAAGTCAGTTTAACCAAGACAAACTTGTCGAAAAATTCAACCCTAGACATCCAGGCCAGTCATACCATCCTGAGGTGAGTTTGGTGTTTCTTTGGTGTTCGTTTGGAAGGTCCACTTAGAGGTTCAGGATACTTAGTAAGTGGATAGGAACTTGTGTTATAACCCCTATAAGTGGGTTATATGTCCCCTAACTAGGGTTATAAACCTACAGAGAACCAGTTACTAAGTAATCAATTTCCGCATTTTGCTACAGGAGGGTATTGATGTGTCGTCAAAGTGGGAAGCAAAGGAGAATTTGCATGCTCCAAGTTGTTCTCTCATGTTCCCTGGCTCTGCCGATTCTGGCTCCGGAGGTTTTCGGTTAAATTCATCTAATTCTTCTTCATCTGCGCACGCAGCAACCGGGATCATATGATCATCCACTGTGTCTGCTCCAAAGAAGCCATCTAACCCTCTGCCCAACGCGTTTCTTTGCGTCAAGTGTTGGTCGTTGCTGTAGCGTTGCTGCAACACTCGGACTGAAGTTCCCATCAGCTGCGAGATCTCGGTTCATCCAACACGTTCACTTCTCATCAACATGACAAAAGATTTCCTGAGCGAGTGGCTGGAAACACGACGGAGGCGGCCTTGTTCGAGCTTGAGGGTCCTGAACCTCTAAGCAGTCATGATATCGAAACTTAGTTTCGCTCTAACTGGATGTCTAAGGATTCAACTTAACCTTAATCTTCCCAAAATCCTCCAGTCATACCTTTGGGTTTTTCAGGTACTTCTACCAGAAATTGTGCGAGTTTAGGGGTCCAAACACCTGCCAACAAGGTACCTAATGGAAAATGGACCTGTTGAAGATGTATTCCCTATTGAACATAGGGATTTTCCATTGCCATGTTAGTCTACTGGAGGGTATTTGGAAGACTGGGATAAATATGTCCATCTTGAAGGAAACATCCGGTGCACCGGGTGCGGATGACGGGATGTATGGCTCTATTTCTAGCTAGGAGAGCGAAAAATGGAAGAAGGGGTATTTTTCCTAAGAACGAAGGACCGAAGGGCCACGTTTTGGGAAAAGGGATCCAATATACTCCCTTTTGAAGTCGCGTATACAAGAAAACCGGTCTGATGGATTTGTGGATGATACACTTTTACAGCAAAGGAATGGTCTTTATGGAAAGTCAATACCTATTTGGACAAGGTGGATCATCTCACCCCAGCATCGGGGGGGTTAAAACAAAATACATATTCCTAGTCTTCCAGTCTTCCAAAATCCTCCAAACGCCTTCTGAGGAAGGGTTTCGAACCCCTAAAAGGGGCTTCTAAATCTTCTAAGGAGGTGTTTGGGGGTCCAATCACCTACTGACAAGATATTTGGAAGACTAGCGTGTATAGTGTAAATGTAACTATCAAAATTTGTATATACATCTTTGAAACCACCACCTTTTCGTAACTCCATGCTCTAATATAGCTTTGGGATGGTAGCTGGCATTCCCATGACACCATGATTTCTTACCGTCATGACCAAATTTTTTGATTATGGGCAAATTACTGAAACATCCTAATCCTGCTTGGTTCATGACGGGAACCTTTTTTCATATGTTTTTAAAAATAAATATATCAAAATAGCATCAGTCGTTAAAAACCCCTTAAATCAAAGGTGTTCAAACCTTGTACTAATGCGCCATAAGTTATACGCATGTTTGCCGCGTAGTAAAGTCACTTCTACAAACTTGTGTTGTCCATTGGCTAATCAATCGTTGCGCATTTGAAGAGTGAACAGTTCCATGAGTTACAACAACTGAAGGAGAAACAATTTCCACACTCTTGGGATGAAGGTGTCACACAAAACTCATGTATGTTATGTAAGAACGCAGATAAGGCACCCTAACGGGAGAAAAAACCACAACAAACCTCGTTCAAACATCCTGTCTCTTCCAAATGACATACCAACCGTTGCCATCATTGGCCTGTCCAACCGTAGTCATAAAGTTGTCGACAGAAATGAAGGCCACTTCATTCCCATTGCCTCATTTTCTTTGAAACCACCGTCGGCTTAAACGGATGACGAATGAGGGGTCCAATCATCGACTCAAAGGTCCCGGATTGGTATGGGGATATTGTTAGTTTGATTCCAGTAGTACATAAGCTACATAACTAACAATTCGAAACGAACCAAAAAACATTTCCCTAGTTGGTGGTCATGATATGATGGTTCCACCAACCCCAACCACTGGACAATCACAATCGTTTTCGAGAAATCCTTCAAGACGGATAGACATTTTTGTTTGCATCAAGTTTGATTCCCCCAAAAAAATGGTAATTTATTGATCCCTGACACCTGTCATATAGGTTGAAAAATCAGTGTGCCCTTTGTTTCACCAGTTTTCTCCCTTTTTCAAAAAACACATGATTTGGATGACAAAAAAAACCAACGACGTCGTTATGTGTTTTTGTGTTCTACATGTAGTGTTAACATCGCAATTTTTATCACGTATATGCAATCCCTAAGGATCCATACCCTTCCCTAGAGTAGGTTTGATGGTCCCAATCCCATCCCCACAATAGGATTGTAGGGTTAATCCCTTTCTTAGGACATACCTGGATCCTTAGGGAATTACAGAAAAAAAAAGGGGTGGGCCGTGGATTTTTTCCTGGGTTAAAATTCTGAAAGGTTTTGTACACATTTGGGAGGCCAGGCTATGCAATAAGGTTTGGGGGCCGCAATTAAACAAATACGTGGACACAATTTCCACAATACAAAAAGAGTTCAAAAAATATATGCATTTAACAGCATTACAAATGGCATTACCAATACTACTACAACTACAATTACTTCTACTGCTGCTGCTACTACCCCTGAGGATCCAGATATGTCCTGAGGAAGGGATTAACCCTAAAATCCTACTCCGAGGATGGGATTGGAACCCTAAAAATCCTATTCGATCGGGAAGGGGTCTGGATTCTTAAGGAATATGATTAAGGAAGACTTGTGAAAGTTCTAAGATGTGCTTTTTGAAACGTAGCAGGTAGCTCCTTAGCTTGTATGGGGCCCACCTTGCATGTGGTATTGGAGACCAAAAGTCGTATAGTTTGTTGTACAAAACCACGTGTTGACCTATGTATTCAACCCTTGAGATTCCAACCCATCTGAAAAATGTTGGTCAAGCAAACTTGCCCCAAATGGTTACAACAATCACCTGAGCAACCCAAACATATCTACTTGGTATACATTTCTTTGAGCAATTTCTGTGGAAAAAAAACGTTTTTTTTTTCGACTGGAATACAGCCGTTTTCGTAAGGACGAATCGAGATCCTACTTGGAGCATCATATAACCATGGTTATAGTAAGTCGACTTCCCTAAAAACGGGGCAACGTGGGACCCCTTTCCAAATGGCCTAAATGTATATATCATTGCTGGGCTTTTGTGGACTGCAACTGGGAGGTATCGAACCCTCATGGCGTCCACTCAACCCTCAACCATTGGGAGCTTACTTTTGGATGTGCATGGTTCTTAGGAATGGGAATCCGGAACTGAATCCGGGATGAAAATTCTTTTCGGATGGGATTGGAACCCATCATTCCTAGGGAGGGGTCTGGATTCTTAGGGAAGTATAGTTCGTAAGTCCCGTAAATAATCCGTAAATAGGAAAAATAAACCAACTTACTAACGATCGTTACGATCACTTCCATGGACACCCGAATCGTGCCCCATGTAAAATGTATACCCTAGTGCCCCATGTAAAATATCCGCCGACCCCTCGCCTTTTTCGAGGGGAAGGCGAAAAGAAGGGCGTAGGCAGGTTTGCATTTGTATGTTCGTGGAGAAGCAGTGGTGTTTGCAGTTTCTTGTCCTAGGTTGCGTTGCGTTTTGTGTCCACGTGCTGGGGCCTGTTTCTTCTCCTTTAGGGGTTTCAGACTTGTCACTTCGCCACGCTGCGGGGGAGGGTTTTTTGCTGGGTTTGCGTCCGGATTTAGGTGGTGTTTGGCTGTTTTGAGTCGATCGCCGGGAGGTTGCTGTTTTGGGCGTGTCTGGGCTAGGTTGCGTTGCGTTTTGTGTCCACGTGCTGGGGCCTGTTAGGCACCACCAACTCTTGAACCAAATGGCCCAACTGAGGGGTCGGCGGCATGGGCGGTAGCCCTTAAATCCGGCAGTGCCGTGTTGTGCCGAAGGCCAAGCCATCTGTGGCTTTAGCCATAGGGAGGTTCCGCCCATGCCGCCGACCCCGGAAATAGGTGCAGGTTAACAAAAAGTGAGGTTTTGGGAATTTGCTCAAATTTGGGGGGTACCGACCGCATGAAATTTGAGGAAAAAAGCTCCAAAAATAGCATTTTTTTGCTACAATCATTGTTCAGAAACGCTGTAAATATCAGTGTTTTAGCATTCCCAGTCCTTCATCGGCCAGGTTTAACCTATCCTTTTGCAACGGCTCAGTTTAGCTTGGCCTTTAGGAGTTGTATCTATAATTAGCATTTTCATGCGCAGAATGCTGCATCGAAGGCTGCACAATTGGCGCCGCTTTCCTGAAAGCATGCACTAAATTAGTGTGATGCCGCGGTCATGCCCACAAAATTTGTTGAGATATATACACATATATTCGCATATAGAATTTATATGGTGATCAAACTTTATAATTGATAAACGGCTGAATTATTATATCCGGAGGTATATGTGCAGTAGCTATAATGATAGAATCAGCAATTTGAGAAAACCTTTTAGCTGCATCCTGCATGAATCTTACATGTTTTCTTTGAAACCGCAAATAAACCCCGAAAACTGCAAAAGCGTGAAAAGGCCGTGAAAAGCCAGTGAAAAGTGCGTGAAAAGTGCGTGAAAAGCCAGTGAAAATATGTCCGCAGAATTATGCCTTTTTTAAACAAAAACCTATCCATGAATGCACGAACAATCTTGCGAAATGCAGCCTACTTTTTGGCCCCTAGTCCATTTGCATTTGCTTCTACTGATATGGTGAAGTCGAACATAGTTGCGAAGGTCCACCAACAGGCAATGGAAATGAGCTGCAACGCTGGCTACTGTCTACCCCCGACACCGCATGCCGCTGTGTGTGACTGCTGAGGAGTAGATTGAGAATATTGGTAAATTTCAAGTACATATCAAGAATTCCGGGTATATAGATATCAAATATATCATATATACCTGCATGAGGTTTTTACTAGCCTTTAGTCATTTATAGCCTTTATAAGAACGCATGCGTTTAACTTGTCCTTCGGACTGGCTGGGATTTGTTGGCTTGTTGCAAAGGAAGATGCAAAAGTTAGAATTTGCTGGTATTTACATGGTTTTATGCAAGTAATTTTTCAAAACACCGCAAATACCAGTGTTTTTGAAAAGGGGGTAAAAAAACACTGTAAAATACAGCATTTTGCAGATGTGGTGATGTAAAAGTCACGCAAATAGCGGTGTTTTGGCTACGCTGGCTTTTTTTGATGTTGCAAAAAACATCGTAAATATCGCTGTTTCGGCTCTATTTTGGGGTTGCGAGAGAAGGAAAACATCGTAAATAGCGTTGTTTTGTCTTTGGTGGGAGCAGAAAACATTGTAAATTACGATGTTTTGAGCGCTTTTCGAAACAGAAGTTTTCGCACCTGAAAGGGAAAAAACATC
>DF240528.1:115805-142210 GCA_000507305.1 Breviolum minutum Mf 1.05b.01
CGCCGCGCGCGCGCGCCTTTTGTAGTCAGTTTTTGGGGTTGTGTTCGGCGCGCGCGCGCGCGCGCGCGGCGCGCAACAACAACAACAAAAAAAAAATCCAAC
Organism: Breviolum minutum Mf 1.05b.01; assembly: GCA_000507305.1. Lineage (NCBI taxonomy): Eukaryota > Dinophyceae > Suessiales > Symbiodiniaceae > Breviolum > Breviolum minutum. The sequence continues at coordinate 115,908 of DF240528.1, forward strand.
AACAACAGCAACAACAGCAACAACAACAACAACAACAACAACAGCAACAACAACAGCAACAACAACATCATCAACAACAACATCAACATCAACATCAACATCAACATCAACAACAACAACAACAACAACAACATCAACAACAACAACAACAACATCAACATCAACAACTACAACAACATCAACAACATCATCAACAACAACAACAAAAACCAAAACCCACCAAAAACCAGCTACTGCCACCCAACACGAACTCACACTCTCTTCCCCGGCACTGCCGGTGGGTGCGTTAGCTCTTGAATATACACTGGAAAATCAACGATATTGGATGGCATTTGCTAGGAAATATGGGGATTTTCAATATGGCGCTCTGTTCGCTTTACCGGAGGGTATAGTTGATACTGTCATTTCTGGGGTATCCAACTCCATTGGAGGTGGCCAACAATGGGATAAATCCAAGGGCCTTTCGGGTACTTGTGATATTTTAGGTAGGGTCCATCAACTCCTTATCATGGGTATCCATGGGAACCCACAGTTCTTTCATTTTCAGGGGTTTATGAGCCTTACAGTTTGTAAAACCTTCATTGTTCACGGTTTTTGGGGTCCAAAGGTAAGGTCTAGTCATCCAAACCTTAGTAGGAAAACCCATATAACAGGCATCCGCCTGTGGAGTTGATGAGTTTATCCCCCTTACTGAATCTACGAAGGGACCACTGGGGGTGAAAAGACCCCTAGCACATATGAGCCATGAAAATAGGTTTCCATGAAATGCTGGTTGTTTGATTGGGATTCTTATTTCATGGTTTATGAAAAATCCTCGCAAAACTGGGTAGCATAATCCCCTTTAAACATCCTATAAACCCTAAACAACCAAGATATTTTTCATTTCTAATATACGATTTATATATATATACACAATATATGTCTCTGCAACCAACGGCTCAAGATTGGTTTGGGCCCTCCGACCCACGGTCATATTCGGCGTTGGGACGTTGGCGGCGTTCCAATTCGGCGATTTGTCAGCTGTCGCCCGCGGCAGATGGTGAGTCTGACTGTGTCAGTGATAGCTACCCCATACCATCCATGGGGTTGGTATATTTACCTACATGGAAACCATAAAATTCAACCTTTCATGAAGGTGAATCATACTAGCTGGTGGTTTCAACCCGATTGAAAAATATCAGTCAAAACGGGAATCTTCCCCAGGTAAGGGTGAACATTAAAAAAAATGAAAAGCACCTCCCAGTATACCATTTCCATGGATGGTATGGGTACCAAAAAAACCCTGGGACTTTTACAGAGTCACTCAACCACCTAGACTAGGGATATGTTGTGCAAGAAGGGGCCCGGGACCCTAGTTATAAGGTAGTTATAAGTTATAACCCCAACAAACCCTATGAAAAACCATGGTTGTAAATGGGTATAACTAGTGATAAATCCACGAAAATAGTAGTTAGGGGCCCCATCTTGTGGGATAAGGTCGTTTCCAACCACTTGTACACACGGTCATCATGGACGTTACAAGCAGCTGCGATGTATCTTTTAGGTCGTAAATCATGGGATAATAAACTACCATGCTCAAGCTCTGCAGGATTTGTTTCCATCAAGAGTATCACCTCCGAGAATCATCTGGCCAAATTGCAATATTTCACCAACCTAGGTTTCCCTGAAATAAGGGGATTCCCCTTACTTCGGTCGTGTGAGATCGCTATAATTTGACCAGAATCATGGGACCTCAAGAAAAAAAAACTGGTTGGTGGTTTCAACCCCTTTGAAAGCTATGTTAGTCTACCGGTAATTAAAACCACGTACTTGGTGGCTCGACTGGTATTTAGTAACTAGTTCTAAGTTGGCTCATTGGACTATAAACCACTGAAAGTCGGTGGACATATACCCGGAAATTTAACATAGCCCCTAAAACTAGGCAATCTCAAAAGGAAACTCATCTTCCAACCATCATTTGTCAGGGGCTATGTTAAATTTTGGGGGTGTAATTCCCCTAAAAAGAGTTGTAACCCAACTGACCACCGGTTAAACTACCATGAGGACACTCAGTAGCTCCTATACCTATACCATCCATGTTTGGTATATTATTTACCTACATTTAGTTGATGTTTACTCCATGTATGATATATCATATTTACATTTAGTTGATTTTTCATGGTAAATGAACCATACATGGATACTATTGGGGTTATTGTTATGTATGTCCTTCTTACTTTCCTTTCTGATGTCGAAATTGCGACAAGAAGTGCTGGGGTCACGATGAACAAATATGGAAAACATGGATTCGTCCTCAGATTTGTTTGTACGTTGTGCAAAAAGGGGAGTTGGCAACAAGTCCAAACATAGTCCTTTAGGAAATGGTCGCTTTATTCCGTAAAATGGATATGTTTGGATACCTGGATACACCAAATTTCCTAAAGAATATGTTTGGATACTAGGAAATGGTCACAAATGTTGTATCTCATAATGGAATCCCAATTAAAAAAAACATGAAACATAAATTTAACATGGATACCTGGATACACCAATATTAACCATATATTCCATATGAGTTTCCTGTTTCAAATCCCTATCTTTAGGGTTTTTCACCGGCTGTATCTGTCTTGGGCGATCTGATCCCCACAGTTCCATCTCTCCACCTGACGAAGTTGTTAGGGCGCTCCAATCCTTGGTGTCCAAGGAACTTGGAGAATCACCCCACTTGAGCTACGAAAAAAAAAACACTCCTACTTTCCATTGAATCCTGGTTGGTTTATAGGGATCCTTATATTGGCTTATTGAAATCCCCATATAATTGGGAGTATATTCCCCTATACAACGTAAACAACCAGGGTTTTTTTCATTGCTCACTTAGTAAATGGTCACTAGTATGTCCATGGTACTTAGTAACTAGATTATAACCACCAATATAAGTAGGTTGTTTTCGTCACCTAAATAGGTGAAATAACCCAACTTACTAACGATCGTTACTAACTTCCATGGACATCCTAGTAGTAACCACCATGTATAAGCCCACCATTTTTTGGGGGACTTACTTACGATCTAACCATGGTTATTAACCACTTACTACAGTATATAAATGGGATGATCCTCCTAAAGAAAACAACACACACACAATTTTCCAAAAAAAACTCGCCGAGGTGGTGACCTATACCTGGGGTGAAAAATTCCACCCCCTTTCGAAGTAGAGGACCTGGGAGGATCTCATTCCAGGACTCGAAAAAAACGTTAATAACCATGATTATCCAAGGAAATTACAACACACCCTTAGAGCACACCCCAACCAATCCCCCTAGAGAACTATGAAAGGAATCCCGGCTTACAGCCTGTTGGTAAAGGTTGCTCGGGGTGTGTTCCAAAGGTGTGTTGAAACAACCTTAGAGATTAGTTTTCTTCCCCCAAGTAAGAGTTGTGGGACCCCGGAACCAAATGGCCGAACTTCATGGCTTGAAAAAAAAACATTAAAATTGGGGGTTACCAACCAACTACTTACAAGTCCTGGGATGATCTTCCAAATTCTCAAATCCCAACAATTTCAAATAATCCAAATGAGCTGAATGCTTAAACCCTCAAGCGATGGTTTAACGTTAACTCAACCAAAAATCCTCGTCCATTGGGAGCGATTTAGATCTTCAAAGAAAAAACGAATTTGCCATGACAGTTGCAAGAAGGGGCCCCCTATAACTACTGTTTTCGTGGATTTATCCCTAGTTATACCCATTTACAACCATGGTTTTTCATAGGGTTTGCTGGGGTTATAACTACCCTATAACTAGGGGGGCCCCTTCTTGTGGCACGAATGCTTCATCGAACGCACAGTTTTTTTGGATTCCCTTTACTTTTCACCACCATGTTTTGAAAATTCCCAACTGGCGGTAACCGGCAGGTCGCTACAAAATCCATGTATTCCCATAGCATCCATGGGGTTGACATATTTGTAAACCCAAATTGACCACAAAATGGACCCCTACTAGTTATAAATGTTAAATTGAGTTTAAAAACATTATCCGCCGACCCCTCGCCTTTTTCGAGGGGGAGGCGAAAAGAATGGCGTAGGCAACACGTAGGTTTGCATTTGTGCGTTATCGTGGAGAAGCAGTGGTGTTTGACTGTGGGGGATCCGTTGTGAAGAAGCTGCGGCCTAGGGGTTGTTCGGGGTAGGCTGCGTGACGTTTTCTGTGTGCTGGTTGCGGTTTTGGGCGTGTCTGGACTAGGTTGCGTTGCGTTTTCTGTCCACGTGCTGGGGCCTGTTTCTTCTCCTTTAGGGGTTTCAGACTTGTCACTTCGGCACGCTGCGGGGGAGGGTTTTTTGCTGGGTTTGCGTCCGGATTTAGGTGGTGTTTGGCTGTTTTGAGTCGATCGCCGGGAGGTTGCTGTTTTGGGCGTGTCTGGGCTAGGTTGCGTTGCGTTTTGTGTCCACGTGCTGGGGCCTGTTTCTTCTCCTTTAGGGGTTTCAGACTTGTCACTTCGGCACGCTGCGGGGGAGGGTTTTTTGCTGGGTTTGCGTCCGGATTTAGGTGGTGTTTTGAGTCCATGGCCGGGAGGTTGCTGTTTTGGGCGTGTCTGGGCTGAGGGGTCGGCGGCATGGGCGGTAGCCCTCAAATAAACCCTTACAACAGGCCTTAAAGATGGGTAAGTGCGGCTATAACCCCTAAAAATGGTGTTATACCACTAAAAACAACTAATGCATTAAAAACAACCAATGTAGGTATCAATAACAAATTGAATGGTACCTTACCAACGGGCCCCCAAATATGTTGCTAGAGCTTTTGGATACTCAATTTTAGGGGTCCGTTCAGTGGGTCTTGTTGGAGATTTCTTGGAAGGTACATAAACCAATCCCCATGGATCCTATGGGTTGTTTTTTTTCCTGAGGTTTCCGGACATCTTCGGCAAAACAGAAGACGTTGTATGGCCTCAGTTGTAGTCGGCGCGTTTTTCACGGACACCCGGGGAGAAATATCAGGGAGTTGGTTGTGTATGGAAACGTTGTGGGAAAACAAAGGGGGCAACAAAAAAAACATGATGGTGAAATCAAAAATTCAGAATTGTTTCTCAGAAAAATTGGAGCATCGGAAATGACATTTTGGGCATAAAACAAGTATGTGGAAATATGTAGCTTAGGAGTGCGAGTAGCAGTATCACTGCTAATATTCACCCATTGCTCAAACGGGACATATGTTGACAAAAAGTCCAGGGTTTAAAGGTTAAGAACTTCTTGGGAAGCGCGCAAACTCGGCATTAAAAAACATATCAACCATCAACTTTAACGGCGCAACCGGCGGAGCTCATCCATCCATCCAAAAATCATTTCAAAACATGGTTAATTTATTTACATGCATTTTTTGAAAGGGTGGAAATTTAATTTGGGAATTTTTTCCGCCCCAGTTTTGGGAATTTTTTCTGCGTTTCTCCGGTTGCAATACCAGCAGTAGGTAGCGGTAGTGGTAGTGGTAGTGGTAGTGGTAGTGGTACGTAGTGGTAGTGGTAGTGGTAGCAGCAGCAGCAGGAGCAGCAGCCGCGGTGGTGGTGGTGGTGGGTGGGTGGCTGGGTGGGTGGGTGGGTGGCTGGGTAGCTGGGTGGCTGGGTGGCTGGGTGGCGAACTGGGTGGCGAACTGGCAGGCTGGCTGGCTGGCTGGCTGCCTGGCTGGCTGGCTGCCTGGCTGGCTTCCTTCCTTCCTTCCTTCCTTAAACCCCCGAAACAGAAACGCGGAAAAAAAATCCCAAAACTGAGGCGGAAAAAAATCGCAAAAAAAATGGGATCCCTTTTTGAAACTACCCACCAACCTTAGATACAGGCACCATACATTGAATGCCTGGGAACAATCCCTTCAAAAGAAAGGACCCACGACATGGAAAAGGTTCCCGGACGATTCACTCTGCAGCAATGTCGACGCAGTCCCGGCCTCAGCCCGGAGTTGTTCCATTTTGGTTGGTGCACCTAGTGCCTATTTTTTCAGTTGTTACAATGTTACAAAAACTTTCCTACTTCGAAACCATGTCTGGTAGCAATGTCAGTATATGGAACAAATTCAAAGTATGAATTGCATTAGAAATTTATGAACCATATATTGCGCAATTTCAATTGGCAGCCTGTTGCACAAGGTAATTACCTTATATGGTGAAAACTTCACTAGCAATAAAACAAACCCTTTTAGTAGGCACTTGGCCCTTGTCTGTTTGAGCCACCTCACAGGATGTTGCCAAGTTTAAGTTAGAAGCGCCTAGCAGCCTAGCACATGCATATCATGTGGCAATATATATATATATATATTTATGGATGCCAGCAAGTGAAGAATCCTGGCGCGACGGTGGCATGAAACGCGCTAATGCCCATCACTCTTTGCTTGACAGAAATGCCTGAAATGTCACTTACATCATCGGGGAATGGAGATAGGCATTGCACGCTTTCACACCAAACGTTCAGGGCCGCAACATGGCCCCAAACAAATGCCCCAAACATTTCTAGCCAACAGAAAGGAACTAATAATGGCATCATTTTCCATTATAATTGGCGTGTGTTGGTCCGTTCTTGTGGCTTTCAGAAAATCGCACCAACTCGCAAAGAAGAAAAGTTCTCTCACCAGGAAGTTCGCCCAGAGTTGCAGAAGGCTGGTAAAAACAATCAGGAAAGTAGATTCCTTTTTGGTCGCGAAAACGGGTAATCTGAAATTGCTATCTGAATGCGGTAGAGAAAAAAGAGTGGAACAATAGTGAGTAGTCTACTAGAATTATCGCCATGTTCAACCTACCGGCTGTTCAAGAACCGGTTCAAAATAGATAGAAATGATAGAAACTGTTGATGGAAGAAAGCCTGCACCACATGGAATGTATAAACCTTGAAAATAATGGGTTAAAACTACCTACGGATTGGCGCAGGATTTCTTCCATCAACAGAATCTCATGGGATCCACAGATCGGATATTTACCTAAGAGTTGCCAAAAAAAACATTCATGGATCGGCAAACATACCATTTTTCCATGGATCTGTCATAAGAATCATTCCTACCGATGGTTCAGAAATCCGGAAAACAACCCCCGTTTGGATGTATAGAAACCTTGTAAACTAATGAGATAAACTACCAACCTCAACCGGTGCAACCGCCGGATTTCTGAACCTAAAAAATGGTTTCCAAAAAACTGTGGACCAGGTGGACTGGAGTCTTCTAACTCAATACCCGTCGATCAGGATGATTGCTGCCCCAAAGAACTAAGGGCGAAAACAACCAGAAAGAGGCACCTGGGAAAAGAAAAAACCGCCTACTACCAAAAGCTGCACTTTTGCAGGTCCTTTTAGTTTTCAAGAGTGTATCCCTGAAGAAGTTAAACCTTTCTTCCGATTGACTAGGACTTTTGAGGGCTTTAATCCTTTTTGATCGAATGGGAATTTAATTTTCAAATAAGTCCGTGTTGACACTCACTAAAGATAATAGCTGTCTGTGAAAAATGGTGGGTGGGAGACGATCCTTACTTTTTGGCGTGCGGCCTATTTCCAGGCGCTATTGCTGTTAGTTTCAGGGAGGGTACTTGGTGGTTAATCTTGGTCAAAAATGGGGCTCTACTAATATCCCCAAGCAAGGATAATATACCCAGATGCTCCATGTATGGTATATTTGCCTACATTTACCATAAATCTAAGCCATTCATGTAGGGAAATATTCCACACATGGAGCATATTAATGGGATATAAACTACCAACATGAAATATCAACCAAATACTGGTGGAGAATATTGTCATATCATCATCACCACAAGTTTCATACCATTACCCAATGCACCACAAAATAAGGCTATCTTTGGGGGCAAATTTGTCCCCTCACATAAGCCGTATCCATACAGCTTACAATAGGTATTTCGTAGCCACCCCAAATATTGAAGGTACCTGAAATGATTGGTGACATACTTAGAGGATCATCCCAGTTAGTAATGGTTAGGATCACCCCTGTTTATAAGCCATAAAAAGGTCATTTGGAAGGGGTCCCACAACCTCAGTTAGGGGACTTACGATCACCATGGTTATTAACCACGTATCCTAACTGGGGTGATCCTCCAAGTATCTCTCCCCCATGATAAATGGACCAGCTCAAGGATCGGAGCTTCCCCCCCAATGCTATCTGGTTGGTGGGTTTTATCCTATACCGGTTGAGGTGTACAGGGATTGAGATAAACAAACACATATTCCAAATAATGTTTACTAGTGTTATTCCCTGGGAATAAAAGTTTATGATTGGATGATTGGATGATGATTATTAGGAATAAAACAACTGGTTGGTGGTTTTTCACCAACCCCATCTGAAACATATGCGCAAGGTCAAAGATGGGTGAACATCTTCCCCAATTTTTGGGTGAAAATTTCCAAGAAGATGTCAAACCACCAGCTAGCTATGTTTAAAAGAATCAGGGGCTGAAACTGGGGAAGTCGAATTCCAAGAATCACGCGGCGTTTCAATCCCAGAAGCTCAATGGGACTGGTCTATTTACCTACCAAAACTGTGCAGTTTTGGAGGTACATCTTAGGTAAATGCACCAGTCCCATTGAGCATCTGGGAATGTGAAAAAGATGAACATACAAACCTTACAAATCCACGCTGAATATTGGATGGTTTAGATTTGACTTGGCGAATCATCATCAGTTCTGAGCCATTGCTTCACCCGTATCTACGTTACGAATCTTATCTTAGCATCTGCAAGATGGCCCCTACAAGTTATACATAGAGTGAAAATAACATATAAATGACCGAAAATATACTCCCCAGAAAACTAACATGACAATGACAATACAGTAGGTAATCATCATTTTAAGTAGGAGATACATCTTCAAATCGTTGTTGTTCCGTTGTCATGTCAGATTGTTAGATTAAATTATGGGTTTCACACCGCAAAATCAGTGCAATGATGAGCCGAGCCCAAGAAAACTGGTCATTTGGGAGGCCTCCAAATCACACAGACCGCCTCAATATGAAGCTTTTTTGTAGGGAACGGGGGTGATTCCTTGGACATCCACATATGTGCCGACGTCTAAAGTCCTCATGACCTGGGGATGGTCATCCCACCTGAAAAATAGGGAATCCAGACGATGGGTATATAAACCCCTACCATATCCTACCATAGGAAAAACAATGGGAGTTTGGACCCCAACACATATGATGTCCAATGGTCCGATATCCCAGTTGTACTACCTCTTCGAAAAAAAAACACCAGTTGTCTTTGGTACTTTGTCCATCTTTCTCCGACATAACCCAGCATTTTCAAGGCTATTTATCTGGCCAAATTATACTTCACTAACCTAGATTTGCCTGAAATAGAAGGTCCCATTTCTCTTCCAAAAAGCTACAGTACCTTTTTGGGGTTTCAGGTCGCGTGAGGTCGCTCTAATTTGACCTGATGCATCCTCGATCTTTGCTGGTTGGTGGTTTCAACCCCTTTGAAAAATATTAGTCAAATTGGAAATCTTCCCCAAATAGGGGTGAACATAAAAATATTTGAAACCACCACCTAGTTTGGGATTTCTTCCAACTGTATCACTTGAAGATCTTGAAGATTCAGTCAAGCAAATCAACTTTAGGAGGTGAATGGTGGCCCTTTGACCAGCCCAAAAATTGTCCCCTTGGGAGGGGGGGTAATTAAGTGGGAACACTTGGGTTTCTGAAGCAAAAACCTGAGGGAATGTTAGAGAATTATAGGAAACCATACCCTCAGAATCCAAAGCCCTCCCGATCGAATAGGAAGTTTTGGCTTCCAATCCCATCCGCAAAGAAGCTCGGAATGGATCGGGGTAATCCCGGATTCTTAGGACATACAAACGGATTCTTAGGGCCTTAGGGTATAGCCCAGAGTATCCATGTATGGTATATTGATTAGCTACATTTACCATAAAAATCAACTTAATGTACGCAAAATATACCATACATGGATCCTATGGGTAGGGCACAGGGAAGATTCGGAATTTTCTTCTTAGACACCCACGGCCCTTATCAGAATCCCATCGAACTCCGTGGTTCCACCATCTGCTTGTGCAAGAATCAAAACTCCCCAGTTAGTAAGTACCATAGGAACCCACGTGAAACCTTCATCTTTAGGGGTTATAACCCATATTTTGGGGATGGTAAAGCCTTCATTTTTCATGGTTTTGGGGTCCAAGGGTAGTTAGTCACCCACGTTTATAAGACGTGAAACGGCCATTTGGAAGGTGTCCCACAACCCTATCCTTAGGGGACTTATTAACCATGGTTCTTAAACACGTATCCTAACTGCGATGATCCTCCAAGACTATGGGAACTGGACATGGGAATGGGAACCACCAGACTTTTTGGGGCGCGGATTTGAGAAGAGGAGTTTGGAAGCCATAAAAAGATCTTTGGTACAAGGTGGGCCCCTACGATCGTTCTAAATGGAGTTATAACTCCTATAATCCAGGGGAACCCAAAACCTTCATTTTTGGGGTTATGACCCATATATTGAGGGCCTAAAACCTTCATGTTTCATGGTTTTGGGGTCCAAAGGATTACGTGGGGCTATCAACCAGTGGCCCCATTTCACTCCATTCATAACGATCGTAGGGAATGCACCGCCCGGATGTAACACCTCCCAACCCAATTGGATGCAACTTCAAAACCCCTGCAAACCCACACTTTTTGGGCCATTTCCCCGAATTGTTTGCGCCTTTTTGGATAGAAGAATTGTACCTAGAGGTATCATAAATTCCATGCAGAACCCACCGTTTCGTGCATTTTTTAGGGGTTGTTTTTGCCATGGCCCTAAAACTCCAAAGGTTAAAGCCATGTAAAAACATCCCTTCCAGCGAAACTTCCAAATGACCTAAAATGATCACCCAAATGGAGGTCACTTTGTACCCCTGAAAATTGTAGTTAAAACCACCGAAAAGGGTCACGAACGGAAGAACCTGGCGGAGCCATTTTTTTCTCCATCGACGTTGGAAAATCCCCATGTTCAATAGGAAAAAATACATACATCTTCACATGGTGGATATTCTATTGTCATCTTAGTTTTTGGTGGTTTTGTTTATTTATTTTTCTGTTGATCTTCATGACTTCACCAAAGAAATCCCATCACGACAACGCGAAGGCTGACAAGTGGCATCATTATCGATGTAGTCGACCTGTTGCGGCCGGAATTCCCTGAAAATGACACATCTCAGGGACCAGACCGGAGCACTGCTAGGGTCTCCATGGAAATTAGTGACTACCATGGGAACCCACGTTTCCTTCATTTTTAGGGGTTATTACCCATAATTTGGGGTGTAAAACCTTCATTTTTCATGGTTTTGGGGTCCAAGGGTAGTTAGTTAGTTGGTCTATTTCACCTATTTACAGGACTTACAACCTACTTTTACTTACTTATATACGGGTGAAATAATACATTTACAAAATACCAGCAGGACATCCCAGTAGGGAAAAAACAACCCAACAATTTCTTCAAGAGCCAACAGAACAAACTGACAATGAATGGTAGAAATGGTAGAAACAAACCAAGCCCAAGTGACGTTTCAGCAAATCACATATTCACAAATATAAATTAATAGGTTTAGTTCTGAAATGCTGCCAAGATCATTGTTGATCTACTGTAGCTGTTTTACAACCAACATACCCCAAGTGGGAAGATATACCCCCCGCCAAGCAAATGCCTTTTCTCCAGGAAGCATCTCTGGAAAACATATCTTTGGAATGTCCAGGGGTCATTCTGTGTTTCTTTTTTGCAAAGTTAGGAGAAAAACGGTGAGTACCTGTCGTGAAATAAATAGGTCGCTGGTAAATGTGTAAAATACTGTTGATAGAAGAAATCCTGAACCAGTTGATAGGTAGGTTATCCCATCATTTACAAGGTTTTATACATCCCAGGTCGTTAGCCGGATTTCTGAACCATCAAAAGTAGGAAAGCCATGGGCTTCTAACCCACAAAATACCCAACTATATAGTGATTTTAACCAAATGCGCCTGGAATTGGACTGGGACTGAAATATTTTGCTACATTTCTCTAGTATTATCAAATACTCAATGTAGTGTTAGCATTTTAATCTTCAATCCATTCATGGAGGTACATATTCCATGGATAAAATTGGTGTAACTTCAGCTTCAACATCCCATTACCTCAACCGTGTACTGCAAACCACTTGTTTCTTACGAAAAAAAACAAGTAAAAAAGGGAGTTAACTTGGCTCATAGCCAACAAAAAACACCTGCCAGCACCCTCGACATCCGGATGATGGCTATCCAAAATAGTGGTAACACAAAAACCATGAAAAATGAAGTTTTTGCACCCCCAAAATGTGGGTTATAACCACTAAAAATGAAGGTTGTGGGTTCCTATGGCAATCATTGGGCGTTTAGTCCAAGTATTATGTGTTTACAAAGCCTTGCGATGTGATTCGAGGGTAATGATTTCACTGTTATGGCCATTTGGGAAAATCGAAGCTGTGCGTCATGTTTCAGATATCTAATTTCGAATTACCCATATGCATGTATACATGTATACATATGTAAATATATGTTGTATATATATATATATGTATACATTTTTTTGTTACTACACGTCCATGGGAATGCAGGTTCAAGCCCTTCCATTAGAGGGTTTTTTGAAGGATTCTTTGGGTAGTTGCAATCACCTGATCATACATCAACCATATCTTCAGATGCTCAATGGGACTGGTGCATTTAATTACCTACATTTACCACCAAAACTGCCCAGTTTTGTAGGTAAATAGACCAGCTGGTTGGTGGTTTCAACCCATCTGAAAAATATGAGTCAAAATGGGAAGCTTCCCCAAAAAGGGGTGAAAAGAAAAAGTATTTGAAACCACCACCTAGCCAGTCTCATTGAGCATCTGGGGTTTTATGATCACTGGGATCCAATCAAGTAAAGTGTTTAAAAGGTCAAGTTTTACTCCCAACAACAATCATGTGAATCCTGCCACCGAAAAACCCCCACTGTAAATAGTTTGGCCAACAATAATACCTTACTAGTATGTCAATGGTACTTAGTAACTAGATAATAACCCCAATATAAGTAGGTTGTTTTCGTCCCCTAAATAGGTGAAATAACCAAACTTACTAACGATCGTTAATAACTTCTATGGACATCCTAGTACTGAGGGAACCTGTGGGTTAATAACCAAAGGCTTGCCTTAGATTCGCTCCAAATCACCCCAAAGGATCCGTTTGTACCATGGGCCCTCAAAACCTGCATTTTTATTGGTTTTTATGGTAAACAACCGGGTTTTTAAGTGGCCAAAACCTTTATTTTTTCATGGTTTTGGGGGTTCATGGTATGTCCCGAAAAAGGGATGTATCTTCAGGGGGGTTTAACTTTTCGGATTCAAACATGGCAGCAACACCTCCACATCGACATTGCGGTAGGCCAAGGGGACAATCGTTGAGAAGACCGTGTTCCTGGACAAGTTCCACGATATTTTTGGATGAAAATTTAATCAAGATACGGTTGATGGTTCAGAAATCTTGCGCCAATTGATATTTCCTATTTTTTGCAAAGTTTTATACATTCCAGGTGGTGCAGGATATCTTCCATAAACAGTATGAAGTACCAAATTCAAGGTACCCTGTTGGTTTCAACGCATTTCAAAAATATTCGTCCACTTGGATCATTGCCAGGTAGGGATGAACATTTAAACATATTTGAATTAGTTAAATATGAACCCAACATCTACAAACATGGTACAATGTTTGTTACCCTGAAATACCTTCACGTGACCCTACTGGAATTTTCCTTTGATTCAAGACCACTCCTCATCCACTCATATCACAATTCAAAACGACTGACAAAACCCCAAAAATCATTGCCATCGCAATGCAAACCGGGGCCCCATCCAATAAAAGGGGCCCCCAAATCCTTCCATCAACCAACAATGTCCCCACAAAAAATGGTTTGAATCCTTGATCTGGGAAATTTGCCAGAAATTATTGAAACGATATCCAAGGTTGTGCAAGGTTAAAAAACTTCAACCTGACTAATTCGTGTCAACCAAAACTATTGTTTCGGTAGAGTGTTACATTCTCCAGGTGTCATTCATGTTGGTCGTGAGGTTGGAACCATTACCTTTTCAAAACATCAACATAACCAAAAACCGTTACCCACCTCCCAACCATTCACATGTAATTACTTACAATCGATCATGAAACAAAACCAAAACCAATATTTCATAAAAATATATTTCCATGAAACAACCGCCCGCTCCTGTAATTGCTTAAAGTGCACGTTTTTGTTTGAATGAAGTCATGCATGATGCCTATATGGAACATTTTGAAATTCAAAAATCGGCACCGATACCCCATTGCATATACCCAAACGAGCTGCCAAAGGCAACGCATATTGACCTCAGTTGCCTGGAATTCGGAAATGAAAAACTAAATACCTTTGCATTCATCCACTTTTTACAAGTTGTTATGTTTGAACCAAGACCATGAAAACGTTAATTTGTTATTTGGATTCATGTTATTGCTATCACGATGTGATGTCATTTGCATCTACCAAGTGTAAACTAAACATAATCTAAACATATATTTTTGGTACCGGAACCGAAATCATCACAAACACCAACCTCACCACAACCAAAAAGTAAGATACAATCAACAACTTAAAAAATCCCAGTTCTGGCTGTTTTGACTTATAACGGCCCCCCGGAGCATGCTGAGATTCCCCAACGCTGTTTTGATCTTGGTGATGTAGTTAGTGGCCTCAAAGTTTATCGCTTGGTCAGGTGGGCCTATTCCCAGCCAAAATGGAGAAAAAATGACGACCACCTTCTCATCGATCGCTCAATTTTCAAAAAGCCTTAGACTATTTTTTTGTGCTCTTAATCAAGACGAAGCGCAATACTTCATATAGATCAAAAAAACGCAATAGATTTACATTAACATCCTTTAAAAAAAAAAACATGTGGTTTTTCGTTCCCCAATGTTGCGCAATGCCACGGCATGTTAGAGGTTGCTTCTACATAGAAACGCTGATTCCACAAAATTTGCGCCAACAAAAATGTAAGCATGATGCTTCCACCCACTATGGTGTGATTCAGGTCACAGAATGCAAGATGCAGTGCCGCAGTGCGAGTCCGAAAAAAATCTGCCAGCTGGAATCTGCTGTCAACACCTGGGCCATGCCAATTACCGAGAGCAGTCTTGCATCATATGCACGGTTTGCGAGGAACCGCACAGAGTCTGTCAAGGCCGAAGTTGCTGTCTGCAAACATTTTGGCGCTCAAAGCCGTAATCTTGTTCGGGTTGTTCACCAGTTGATAGGTATTTAGGTGGCGGTTCCAATTATTTTTTTCACCTTTATATGTGGGAAATGATCCATTTTGACTGATATTTTTGGATTGGGTTGAAACCACCAACTAAGTATTAAGTATACTTTATCCCGTTTTTTGTTACATCATGTTTTGGATTTGTTGTTGTGCGACAATGACAAAGTCAACCATTCCAGTAAGGAAAACTAACATGAAGATGTATCTCCTATTGCACATGCCTGTTTCCCATTGCAATGTTCGTTTTTTTGGGGGGTTCCTGCACAAATTGGGAAGGCCCTAATTTTGATACTCGCCTACGATATACCGATATACATGATCAAANTACTGCTACTCTGTTGTGTGTGACGTTGCGGTCCGCACTAAGATGCACTTCTGATGCACTTCTGGATGTGCTCGATCACATTGCCCAGCAGCACAGATGTGAATTCGTTCCGGAAGCGACTCTGAAGATCGAATGAAAGTACACATTTCACTGAGTACTTGGAAGGCGTCAGTGGAATCGCAATCCAACACATCCGTTCACGACTCCAAAGCAGCAAACATGTCAGTGAGAGGGCAGGTGGATGCTTTTTTTCTATAGGCCCAAGTGTTCTTATAGGTTTATGTTCTCTTTATAGGGTGGAAACTTCCGCCCCCGGCTTGTCCGGGTACTACTGGTATACCCTTCTTTGGCATGATTTCAAGAATCCTTGGGGCTTTGCAGCTCACGGTACCAAACCCTAAAGGAATGAACCCTTTTGTGTGCCAGCATTGACCCTTGCATTCACAAAATGATGATGATGTCTTGAGCATTGGGAGATCTATCATTTATGACTGGTCAAGATACCTCCCGAGAATTATGGCCTTATTAAGGCCGGGCTTACTAACCATTGGTTTCCCCCTTAGTAACTTTTGCCCCCTTATTTCTGCGCGGGGTAGGTTAGGGGGGGGTTGGTTGATTAGCCACAAATCTATCTGCGAAAATTCAAATTCAAAGCTGCGAAAAAATCTCGGAACTTCTGTGTGGTTTTTTCCAGGGAGAGACTTGCAAACACAGATCGATGGGTGAGAGCTAACTTTTTGCCCAATTTGCCAATGCTTGGTTCGTGGAGAATCTTGGTGGTATAGAATCGACTCTACTGTTCATGGAAGAAATTCTGCACCACTTAGGGATGTATAAAACTTCTTCGCAAATATGGAAATGATCTGGATGTCATGAGTGGAAAAAACATGACATTTCAGTCATCAATCGAAAGAATCCCTTCTGAAAGGGACTCAATCTTCACTTTGGTGCCAGCAAAACAGGCCGCAGCACCTTATGTGCACCACACCAAACCCAACAACACAAAACAAGGTGAACTACTCTTGCTTGGTTTACTTGGAGGATTAAAAAGCAGTTTTGGTTCCCCCATTGTGCCCATTTGCAAGGGGAAGGTTGCCCAATTCTGGGGACTTATTAACCATGGCTATTACTACCACGGCTACCAGTTCCTGGGGTGATCCTCCAAGTATGCTCCCAAAAACTAAGAACAGAAGCTGCTGAAAATCAGGGGTTGGAAGATGAGATTTCCTTTTGGGATGACCTATTTTCAGGGGCGAGGTGTTAGTTTCAGGGCAGGTATAGCAACTACATATCTGCCAGGGTCTAAACTCCCATATCTCCCATAAAATTCCATATAGTAGGGGATGGTCATCAGGGTTTATATAGCTATTTTAAAAACATCCTATTAAAGGTGGGAAGGCATCTGGCTGGTTAACCGGGGTTCCCCTTCTAACGGGGGCCCCCTCAGGTTAATAAGAGTTTAATAGCCGGCCTTATTAACGGAAACCAATGGTTCATAAGCTCTTACTAAGGCCTTATTTCTGTGGGGTAGTCATGAAAGTTCTTTTTTTGGGGGTGGGGTTGGCTTGGATTTTTAGCTGTTCAATGATTGGAAAAAGTTTCAAAACGTATAAAAGCATATTTCCCCAAATGGTGGGGTTGATTTTCCTGGTGATGAATCTCATAGCTTCCTATCCGTCAAAAATCACCCACAAGAACTGAAAAAATCCAAGGTGGGAATCAGTGTAGTGCTGGCTGTTAAAAATGGAGATTTAGACCCATACCATCCAAGTATAGTGTATGTACATACATGAAAACCATTGAAAAATCCAACCCAATAGTAGGGTCCATTATAACCCATAGGATTCCCATAGGAATGGTATGTTTCCCTACATGAAAACCCAATATAAAATCAAGCATCCATGTAGCTAAATAATACGAGTCCCATGGATGAAAGTTGGAGATTAATTCAGATTTGGAAAAACCCTGGCATCAGGTGGCTATGATTTGAAAAATTTCATTGGTATAGGCCATACCTACCGTGGGAACCCACAACCTTCATTTTTAGGGATTATAACCCATAATTTGGGGTGTAAAACCTTCATTTTTCATGGTTTTGGGGTCCAAGGGTAGTTGGTGGTTTCAACCCCTTTGAAAAACATTTAGTCAAATTGGATGATTTCCCCCCTGTAAGTGATGAAACTAAAAGATATTTCCCAAATTTGAAGCTTCAGTGCTTTCAGGCACCGCTGGTTGCACACAGACCATTTCTTCACCAGAAATGGCACAACCTACGGCGCCTATACGGACTGACTTTTCACACTGATCCGCTAGCTTGCATTCCGTGAACTCGGTGCAGGTTGCCGTTCATTTTTTTGTGCTGAGCCTAGTGTAATCCATGTAATCCATGTAATCCCCTATCAAACAAATCAACCAGGAAATTTTGGCATCAGAATGCTCAGATGCGCCGCGGAACTGGAACAAAAAACATCCTGGGAAGGAACGATGCCGCAACTCCGCAACTCCAATTGGGGCATCGGGTCATCAGTTGTAAAACTCACCACGGCCCCTTACTAAGCCTAAGCGCCACCGAACTTGGGAGTGGGGCCCCCATCAACTTTGCACCACGGTGTACTAGTTGGTGGTTTCAACCCACTTGAAAAATATCAGTCAAAATGGGAATCTTCCCCAACTAGGGATGAAACAAAAAAAGTCTCTGAAACCACCACCTAGTTTGTCACAATTTTTCCAGGCATTTCATGGAGCCTTCTGATTCCAAGCCCCAGATTAGACATGGATCCTTAAAAGGAAGCCACCTGAGCCACGAACAAAACAATCTTACTTTTCATAAACTACTGCTTTTATTAGGGATTCTCAAAATGATTTATGAAATAATCCCTACATAACTGGATAGGATTTCATCCCTAAACAACCACCAGGCCAATTTTTTTTCATAGCTCACCTTACCTCCCTCTACCTCCAGTAGTCCATCAGCAAAAGGTCCCCCAACATCTACATCAGCAACATCCAGATCCGCTCCGGCACTCGGCAAAACAGGTTGACACCACACTGTGCCGGGCCTTGGGGTGGAGAAAGGGAAAGCCCACTTGGTGGTGGTTCATGGTAGTTATAACAACCAGTTCCCATGGGAATTTTCTATGAATCCTATGGTAACGGTCCTATCAAATGTGTCTTCCAACGAGATCTTCATTGGCCTTAACAGGTAGCTCCAGAAAAAAAACACAAAAAACATATTCCTGCTAGGTGGTGCTGTCAACCCAATTGGAAACATATGCTCGTCAAATTGGATCATTTCCCCCAGGTATAGGGATGATAATAAAAAATGTTTAAAACCACCACCGCATAGCCTGGCAATGACCTGCGAAATTGTGACGGACTTTTTGGGAATGGTGAGTTCATTTACTGACCTTTTTGTCAAAGGTTGACATTTGGTGACCTCCAACGTCCCCATGGTATGGTAAATATTTACCCACAAGCCTACCATCATTTAACAAACAAAATCAACCATCCATGAACTGCTTGGTGGTTTCAACCAACCCCCTTGAAACATATGCTTGTAAAATTGGATCGTTTTTCCAATTTTTTGGGGTGAAATAATAAAAAATATATGAACCCACCAGACCACCTGGATGAAGGTAAGTATCTCTAGCCATCCAGTCACACCTCCTGAGGTTCGGTATGACTGGACCCCAGAAACATGCCCTAAACACCAAACCGCAGGAGGTTTGACTGGATGTCCGGTCGGGTATACGGTATACCAGTCCCATAGATCAACATGCAGTTGAGCCACGAAAAAAAAAAACCCTTAGTACTTTCCACTATACTGGTTGGTTCATAGGGATCCTTATAATTAATCGCTTTATTATAATCCCTATGTAATTGGGTAGAAAAATCCCCTATATAACCTCACCAACCAGGGATTTTTTCATTGCTCCAGTTCCAAAAAGCACCTTCCTGGAAACCTCCTCGCCGTTGCTGTTCGTTCATTTCCATCAACTTCAAACCCTTAAAAACCAGCAGCCGCATCCAGTTGCCTAACAAAAGATGGGACTTTCCAATGAAATTCCAGGAATTCCTTCATTCCTCGAATTTTGCCCAGAAAAATGTCTGCAGGACCCCGACTCGTCCAACTGCAAAGTGATTTGGAGCTTGCTGTCCGTAAGAGCCTACCGTGCTGCACAAAAGTGTTGGAAAAACTTGGGAATCAAAATGGAATGCCTATTGTGGGAACCCACCGTTTCCCTTCATCTTTAGTATAGGGGATATTTGAAAACCTGCATGTTTGATAGTTTTGGGGTCCGAGGGAATATATTTGATGTACTTTTTTTGTTGTCACCTAAGGAGCTAAACCAAAATCTAGAGTTTTTTTTTCTTGCTGTCACAGGTCACTCAGTTAAAAAAAGTTCTAAAACAAACTGGGTGAAACTCGTCTTCACCACGGACCAACAAAAAACCCTTCCCTTCCATCGTTTTTGGGCGGACAGGTCTGAAGGTCCAGGAGAATCCGAAGCTGCCGGGGTCCAAAAAATTTCAAACTGCTAATTAAGGGTTTAATAAGGTATGTTTAAGGGAAACCTATCCTATAGGATCCATGTATGGTATATTTACCTACATTTGGTTGATCTTTATGGTGAATGTAGGTAAATATACCATACATGGATCCTATGGGTATGGTTCATAAACCCTTCATATTCGTAAGGCTCTATTTGTGTGTGGAGGGGGTTACGTTGAGGTTTTGCGGAGGGGTTAGGTTGACTACGATCGGGTCCTCCGGCTGGGTTCGTGATCCGTTTGCGATCGTGATCGTTAGTAAGTTGGCTTATTTCACCTGATCTTACGGGACGAAATCAACCTACTAGTTGCTGGTTTGTTTCAACCCAATTGAAAAATATTAGTCAAATTGGAAATCTTCCGCAAATAGGGATGAACATTAAAAAAATATTTGAGTTGCCACCACCTAGCCTACTTCTAGGGCTAGGGGTGAATATCAATCTAAATTTGCCAAGTACTTCCGCAGGGTCCCCCCCATCCCAGTTACTAACCTTTCGGATCGTCAAATTCCGATCAGACACAATAAAATCACAAAACACAAATTTACTCAGCCAAAGGACCATGAAACACAACTTTGTTTTTTCTATTAATCTGGAATCCCCAAAAAAATAAAAAGGTTAGCCATTGGCCAAGTAAGCAAGTATGTCTGCTTTCCAAAAAACAAGGCAGCCTTCAATTCTAGACTCTATAAGCCAGATCAACAAACTTTGGCACAAACATTGAAAACTCCTTCCACTGGACTTCCACAGTCCCCATCAACATCAGAAGTTGAGCAAAAACTAACAAGATCAAATTGCAAGTAATTACATAACACGTCTCAACTATTCAACGGAACCAAAAAAAAACCTTTCGGGATTTTGGTACATTGTGGTACGTTACGTTTCCGGAACCCCCTTGGCCGGGGACCCGGGGGACGATTTCTGGTTCGATGAAAACCATCCATTCCCACCTCCGAGGTGACATAGAGCATGGTTGGCGGTGTGGTATCCTTCAACCAAACATATCCTCGTGTTTGGAAGGTTTCCCGAACCGCTGCGGGTTGGATGAACGAAAGGGACCCATGATTTTTGGGGCAATTTTTGGGCATGAAAAGCAAGCATCGGTTGGTCTGGTATCATGGCTGGTAGCTCCGTATCGGTCGAGAACTAAGATGGCAATTGGTGATACCGTCCAAATGGTGGTTTGGAAAATGTATCTCCTGTCAAATATGGTTATGTCTGGTTTCTACGTTAAATTTTGGGGTGTACCTCTATTACAAGTACGTACATCTATGGTCAGCCCAAAAAGCAAGGATCTCTTGAGGAACACCAGTCAAGTCTGCTGTATACCCAAGCAGGAAGCCTATGTATGCCTCGTGAATAGCTAAGCACACATATCCTTGCTGTGTGCGCTTCGGAGGATTGGGCCTTGCAAAAAAGACTAGAATCTGAACAAACATGCAAGTCATCCTCTAGCCATACCCCTTGATGTTTAGATATATCCTCTCAACAGTTGTTTGGAAGAATGGATACTTTGGATGTCTAGGGTAAACATCAGCTTTTAGACGAAGGCCACTTCGGCAGGAACTCATTCAATGACACATCACGTCTTTGTCTCATCTTACATTTCGAACACATTTTTCGGCTTTCTTGCTGCGGCTTTCTCATGCAAAACGCCAAGTGTCTGGTGGCACCACCAGCAGGTGCAGTGAGATAATTGCTGCCCACATCCGTTTCCAAGTAAGCCTTGTGAACTCGATGTGGCGGCAACAGGACTGGGAGCGATATTCGACGGCATGAAAATGACTGGTCAACCGTTCGAACCCCATAAGGTACCCCACTTCCGAAACCAGGATTTAGTGAGGCATTATCACCAAAGGTTAATGAGCCCTTAAAGTAGGCCCTATTTGCTGTGGGGGGTATGTCCTGTTAGTGTGAGGCTAGGTTGACCAGTCATCAAGCATTGGCCGTGAATTTCAATGGGAAACAATACATACGTAGCAGCATTTCCCCATTTGATTTCCAAAAACATGGAAAACTTGGGAAGATTTTGCTCAATCAAGATACATGCTCAATGAAGATACATGCCCTAAACTACTCCTTGGGAACGATCACATATCCCCTTGAAATTCCAAACTACTCCTTGGGAACGATCACATATCCCCTTGAAATTCATTTTTGAAGATATTTATCCCTTTCCCCAGGTGGGATCTGTGATCGTTCCGTGGAGGGTAAATCAACGACTCACACGATACCACCCTTGGACCCCAACAACCCATGGAAAAATGCAGGTTTTACACCCCAAACTATGGGTGAACTAACCCCTAAAAATGAAGGTTTTGGGTTCCCATGGCAGGAACCCCCCCAAAAAAAAACCAAACGACCTTCGCCGGCCCCCAAACACCTGGGTCATGTAGTTGGGTCGTGGTGCCCCTTGCGTATCCACCGCTGAATCCTGGAGCGCGTTGAAGGATGGGAGTCGGTGACCTATTTGGTGGTTTCCTAAAATGGTGATACCGAACAACCAAGGGTTTTCCTACTAAAAATGATCATTTTGGGGTGTTTTGGGAGTACCACTATTTAAGGAAACACCCATTTGGATGTTTAATATGTTTATCAAGATTGTTTACACAAAGTTTGATAGGGAAGCATATAGCAAATTGTGGCTAATGGTCAAAAATATCGAAAAATGCGAATCTCTTCATTTTTACTTGGATGTCCCGTTGGAGGTGCTGGTCAAAGGTTAGGATCAGTGGGTGAAATAACCCTAATATACCCCCTTTATAAGTAGGTGAAATAGCGCATTGATCCTAACCATTATCCTAACTTCCGTCCCGGGACATCCCAAGTAAGGGATCAATGGGTTCGCAAAGTGGGTTTGAACCAACCCAGCCAATGATGTCCAATCCCTAAGGATCCAAATAATATGTCCTAAGAAAGTTTTTTTTTTAATTTTTGAATCCTATGGACCTGGGGATGGGATTGGAACCCTTGATCCTATCCTAGGGATGGGTCGACCGGATTCTTAGAAAACATATGCACGCGGCGCGTTTTTTGCGTCAAATTGCGGCAACCTTGATTTCCAACATGTGAGTTTGGGTCATGCCCATTCCCCACTGGTTTACAGTGGATTCCATGAAGATGGATAAAGGTCCCAACCAGCAACAAAAAGTGATGATGCGTGTCCCTCCGTTGCAGGACAAAACGGTAAAGCCCCAATATCAACAAACATTTCAGGTACCTAAATTGGAGGAATCCGAAAACCTATATAAGCTGTATGGATACGGCTTATGTAAGAGAATTTCCCCACCCCCCCAAGATAGTCAAGAATAAACTTCAGGAAACCCTCCATTTTAGGTACTTGAAATTCTTGATAAACGCTTGTTGCCACCTTGATCTTATAGTATACATCTGACCCATGACTCCCTTTCCCGTGAAAAAGTAGTTACAATATTCTAGCCAAATTTGATCAGAATCCATTAAAACACATCCCAAACAAACACTGCCAGCACTTTCTTTGCTCAAAACACCGAAAAAACAATGCTGCCGGCCCTGACTGGTTTCCTTGACGCAGAATGAACCATCTAATCTGGGTAAACGACATCATAATCCACTACACCAGAGTTTCGGCCATTTCATGCCATTTCTATTTGGCACACCACATGTCAGTAGTTGGGTTAGTGAAAAATCAGGAGTTGATGTGGTGAAAAAAAACAATTACAATGTTTGGAATTGTTTTGCCTTAGGGAAAAAAAAACACTTTTCAAGTGAAGGAAACGGCGCTTCGGTCGTTATAATTTGCTCAGATCAAACTTATTTCACCAACTGGAAGCGTCCCAGAAATGCATTTTTCAAAGACCACTTCACTCAACAGCTTACCTTTGGACCCCAAAACCTTGAACAATGGTTTTAAGCCTTCAAAATATGGGTATAACGTGGGTTCCCATGGTAGTCCTTACATTTGGACCTCTCCTAGGATACTCCCCAAGGCTTGGTTCCAGGGTAGATTTGAAGGTTTGAACTCAAACATCACAGGTTAGCAGGGTGGGGGTTCGAAGATTTCATCCATCCACTTAACCGAAAGAAAGGACATGAACGACGCAAACCCTGCATTCACTCTATGTTATATCAGATCCCCCCAAACATTCTACAAAAATTGCTTGTCAGAAGGAATTTTTACAGATTGATGACTCAATGTATAGTCCCTCAGGATCTGTTAGTATGCCCAAAAAAGGGACACTTGTAAAAAAACTATTCTGGGGATTGAGATTCGAGACCCGGAATCCTACTCGATTGGGAGAGGTGGTTAGGCTTCGTTTGAGCTGCGCTGATTGATCACGACCATCGCTGCATCTGAAAAAACAAATCACGTCCTTGGCCCAGCAGTAGACGTCGTATTGCTCACCCTCGTACAAACCTTGCCTCAGGTAAATGCAGGCGGGACCTGAAAAGATGTTTCCATGATACTGTATCAGGGTAAATTTCTCATTCACGAGTTTTTCAGGAAAATTTCATATATATTCAAATATCTTCCAAGTCCGATCCATAGACATTCCATTGAACCAGTATACCCTTCCTGAAACTGACCTGATAAATGGATGCTGCAATACTAGTTTCCTTTTGGGATGCCCTATTTTTCAGAACAAACTGTTAGTTTCCAGGAATATATCTTTTCCAACTATCAGATTTGTTCTGTCAATAAGTTTGTGCCACAGACATTAATACCATGTGAGCCACCAAAAAAAGTCCTTACTTTCGATGATAGTGCTTGGTACGTAGGGATCCTTCTAGCGGTTTCTTCATCCCCGTACAAATGGGTAATGTAATTCCTTAAAAACTCTAAGACTCTAAACAACCAGGGTTTTTTCATGTTGTTTATATGCTGGATGTGTTTGATGCGTCTCAAAATCCCATTAAAGGCCTTTTCCGTCAAAGATTGATTGCCTTCACTGGACTCATGGTGTCTGATGAATCTGATCACATACGTGTGGAACACTATGCTCCCAGGGTTCTAAGGTGGCTTCAGCAGCGTTCGCAATGGAAATCCTGGTTGGCTGATAGTGGACTCACCACTTAACAGGTCGAAACACAAATCCCATTACTATCCCATTACTTACATCATTTTGGTGCTTGGCTCACTGGATTTCTGAACCATCACTTTCCCTTTCTCTAACCCTAGCATGCACCTGATAATGGAGGAGCGCAGGGGTTTGACCAAAGCCTCTGCCACTGAAGCGCTCATGCTCTCATACGACATCTTCTCCGAAAATCCGATCATAGACCTGATCATCTCCGTGTATCCGGTCACCATCGCGAGTTTGGCCAAGTGCAAACCGAGCGAAATGCCAAGCCTTGTCGGAGACGTTCACTGCGGTCCACCTATTTCGGTTGTCGAATCTTGCTTCATGTTTGCGCATTGCCTTCTGCAGGCGATCCACCTGCGTTGGAGGTTTTAGATGGTCTCCTCGAGGCCAATGAGTTCTTGCTTGGCTCCGGAGAGGTCCGGGGCAGCAGAATCTGAAGATTAGAAAGTTCACTGTGCGAACCAGGCCCGGAAGCTCTTGCGCTAAATCAGCTGATGTCAATTGCCAAGCACCATCCGCAGGTGGCCTCGGCCACTGGTGATTCAAGTTCCGTTTTGGCTGGAATAGACCCTGCTAATTGCTGGTACGTCCAAATTTCGACCTCCTCAACTTGATATGTTGCTGATTCTAAGTTGGTGGCATAGATGTCCCGCAAGAATGTTGCATCTTCACCGCCATGAAAATGCTCCCGCGGAGTCTCCTTCCCAATGCACTCTGGCTATACACGTCCATGGACAGTTTCAACCAGTCTTGCCAGTCATTGGCCAAGAATCTGCATTCCCATTGTTTACATCATCTAGTCGGTGGTTTCAACCCATTTGAAAAATATTAGTCAAATTGGATCATGTCTCCAAATAGGGATGAAAATAAAAACTATTTGAAACCACCACCGAGTCATTTTCTACATCACAGGTGATTGGCTCACTAGATTTCTGAAGCATCAACAGAATGCTTTTTTTTGGAATTGGGAGGGACACAAAAAAACTTATCCGATAAGATATGGATGATACAGATACAATTGAATCCAATGCAGTAAAGGTTTGGAATCTTTTCGTTATGGCCAATCAACCTACCCCCCTTAACAACCC